>CABFWB010001467.1:96701-119133 GCA_902151455.1 Timema bartmani
ACAGACAGACAGACAGACAGACAGACAGACGGAAATTCAAAAACCACTTTTTCTGATTCAGGAAGTCATGAAACGTCAAAATTCATCAAAATCTCGAGTTCGATTTTTTTGACGATCACCATACTTTCTCTACCTGTAAGATAGAGAGAAAGTAAAAATCAAAAATGGTTTTTTTGATTTTGTTAAAAATGAATATCTGTTGAGTGTTTTACATTAAAAAAATTAGCACCTTAGACTGGTTTTTCGTAAAAAAAAACACTGATGATGGATTCATGAATATTTGAAATTGTTTGAGCCTCATATGCCATTTAGTAATAATCTTTTTACGTATTCCACAACTTATCACCTGTCCGAGTTAAACACATATGCACACTCTGTTTAAAATGAAAGGTATCAGTCTCTTCTTAATGGATTACATTATGGCCTTATGGCTATGCCAAAGTGGAAACACGGAAAGCAAGCTTGCTGCCTTTTAGGTAAATGGATTGTACACTAAAAGGGTAAGGACGAGGAAGTTTACCCGCATTTGCGTGAAGGGAGGATTTGTGAAAAAAAATAATTAGAATTTAAAAATAAAAACCAACCGAATACACACGTTTGAAATTCAAACCCCAACCACCCTGTATCCAAGAAACCAGACAATACCAACACATGTTTAACGTTCGCACAGTACTCCTTATGTTAGAAATTATTTAACGTGTACTTTCTATACACAGTGTTAGACAAGAACACAAGATGAAGAGAAACCTGGTGTAGAAAAGTGACACTAAGCAATCAACATTAATACTAGGACCCCATCCCTGGGATCAAGCTAGGTAATTCTAAACTTCTGCTACTGAGCCTTCTATCCACTAAGCCAAGGGGACACTCTCTTGTAAGAGGCTGTGTTAAAGAAACAGAGAACAGCGAGAATGGATGCTCTAACTAGAGAATGGGTTGACAAAGAAAAGGTTGACAACTACAGAAATGTTATCTGTTTTATAGCCGTTGGATCTTCGGCTCTCCGCCCAATTGTGTAAACCTGTTTAATCCACGCGCCTTAAGTGTAAGGTCATGCCATAGATATTCTTAAAATGGACCGTACTAATTTAATATTCACGTTTAACTTTTACAAAATAAACCTAACGTAATCTCATAGGATTCCAATCTGGAGACAATTGTGCTAAGGAACTTTGACCCACTTCGATGGCCGCATGGTCTAAGGCGCTACTCTCGCAGTAAGCTAGACTGCCGATGACGGTGAAATTGAGGTTTAAACCTCGGTTGAGTGTACTGAGTGTTTTTTCCTAAATAGTTTCTCTTTCTTCCTTCGCGCAAATGCGGGTACAATTCATATAAATATAACCTTCATAATTCCTAAAACCATTATCGTAACTTAGTACATAAAGTAAAACCCAAACGGGTAGTAAGACGGAGGGCTAAAAGAAAAAAACTTAACTCTAAAACAGACACAACATACAATCTCTAGCCGTGAAAGGGGAAACCCACATTTTACCAACGATTTATTTTTTGAACCTGTCAGGAATCGAGCCTGGGACCCTTAACTCAGTAGGCAGACGCGCTATTTCTGAGCTAAGGTACAGGTCTAAGAGAAAGCTTAATACAAGTTTGCTACTTATTATGAGTATTACAAACACAGAAATATATCCGCACACAAATTACAAACTAATGATACGCAACCAGGTGAAAAATAGTATAAGTCAACTTCCTTGTTTGTCCAAGTCACCAGCAGGTCGATTATGGATCTCTTTTGTTAACGCGTCAAAAACTTTGACGCCCGTGGGATGACGGCCATGTTATGACGTTGCGACAAAACAGCGATTATGGGAGTTCATGTCATAGCAGCTATGGCGTGAATGACGGGGTTTAAACGTTGACGGGCGCTAGTGTGGGAATAGTGTGTGTTGGCACCCGTGGTAGCTTGCTTAGCTAGGTAAATTACGGCGTTGGTAGCATCGTGACGTGATTGAACACCAATAAAAAGCCATATTATTTTGCCGCCCAAGCTTGTAAACACGTTACAATGGAGACAATGTGAGTAAATAACCTCTATTTTAAATATATACTTTTGTTTTAAATAATAATATTACTTAAATATATTTCTGCTAAGGCTAAAATATATCTTGTGTATAAACTTGAGTTACGTTTATAATAAAGTTGAGAGAATGTGAATGGATTGAATGATGATGCAAATATATAATGGAAGCGTGTTTGGATCAAAAGGAAGGGGTAGGCCATGTAACATGTGGTTAAATGTTGTAGACGAATTGAGAAAAAAGAGAGCAACTAAAAGTTTTAAGAATAAAAGAACATGTTTGACTTAGGTGTATGGATTTTTTTTTCGCATTGCAGCTGAGATTAATAGGTTCATATAAATAATGCAACAAGGCCTACTGCCTACTAATATACCTATCTACCCTGCAGTAACTATCTCAATAAAAGAAAACATACAATAATTATTTATTAGTTGCATGACTTTGACTTTTATGTGAAATTTGTAGGCCTTCATTTCATAATCTTTGGCAAAAAATAAAATATAAGTTTATTTAATGCATACACCTTTAAAAAATTTTGTAGCATATTTTATACAATTCTAATATGCAGAAGTACCCACTCTTCCATATCTTAAAAATACAATTATTATGTTTAAATAAGTTGACCATAAGAATTCATTCAATAAGTATTCATGATTCGTAAGTATTAATAATTTTAGATCTTTTAAAAAGTTTTTTAGACTGTCAAAATAAATAGGCCTACCTACTATAGGCTGTTGGCTACAAATATTTTAATGTCTTCCATAACCTTATATAAAAACACAATATTTAATAATCATAAAAAATGCATTAGGCTTAAACATTAACAATTTCTAAACATAAACATTTAAAACATTTTGGTTAAGTTTCTAAAACTGTTAAAACTAATACCTAAATGGTAAACATACAGCATATGAGGTTATGACTACACTTCATGTTGACTGATTAATAAATACAAATAGGTAATTTAAGCAATTATAATAACACAACACTATTATTGTTACTTAAAGACTGCACTAAAGTAAATAAAAATAACTAACTAGTTTAATCAACTTAACAATAACAAAAAAAAATATTATAAAATCATAATTTCACAACCAAAACAGTAGTTACACTTCATCTAAGTCACTGATAAATAAACACAAATACTCTTACGCAATTATATAATTATTGCAATATTATTGTTATTAAACGGCTGCAAAAACGTATATCAAAAGAATTTACCAATTTAAATAAATATAAGAGTCACTAGAATAAATTAATATAAAATCAGAAACTTATGATACAGTTAAATGGACGTACAATTCCACCTCATCTAATTCACTAATAAATATACACAAATACTCTAATTAATTATATTAATATAGCAATATTATTGTTACTTACCGATTGCAAAAGCGTAAATCAAAAGCTTGTCTGTCTTTTTTATGATGTTAAGCACACAAATTGTAAATTTTTAACCAGACTCGTAGTCTACAACGCGGCTAAAGACGAGCTCTGAGGGACGACTTCATATTGTCGCCAATTTGGTGGCGCGAGCGGTTGTATGACGTACAAAAATAAATCCATAATCGCAATTCTGCCATATGACGCCCAACGAACGACATTTCACCGTATTGTCGCGTCATTGAGATCCATAATCGCCTTGCAGGTGTTGTGGTTAAGCCCAACACAAGATCAATTTTTATGCGGTTCTACAAATAAAGATAATTCGTTTATATATTCCTACCATTCAATCACCCTAGCTGAAATTCGAACTCCTACCTCCCCGTCACCGAAAAGCCAGAATAGATGCGCTTGACATTTAGTCCATGTGCTTACCAATGCGGGTGAGTCAATTCTACCGTGGTTTGTTTAATAAATAATATTACTAATAATAATTAATAACAGTAATAATAATAATTATTATTATTTGTAATATAGTAATAATATTATTATTATTTGTAATATAGTAATAATATTATTATTATTTGCAATATAGTAATAATAATTATTATTATTTGTAATATAGTAATAATATTATTATTATTTGTAAAATAGGCTAATTTAGAATCCCCTGAAACAGTGTTTCTCTAAGTGTGGTCTGCAGTATCTCGGGAAGTTTAGTAATACTAATGAATCAAAGAATGTTGATCACATAATTATGTTACAAATTTTGAAATACAAAAGATTTAATATTAAATTTCCTCGGTAGACGCAATTCATATGGAAAAGAAAGTCTGTACTAACCTTGAGTCAACAAATCTGAACAACTATCTGTCAAAATATATTAGGTTTAGAATGTTAAAAATAATCAAACAAATTTAACTTATTAATTCAATATAATTATATGATTTTGTCTACATTTAATCAAGTAAATACATTTTTGTCTTATATTTACTGCTATAAAATATGATTGCTTAAAAGAAATGTTTTAGCCTGCAAAATTTTAACCCCCACGCCCCATTGTCCCACAGTGGCATAACTTCCATTTGGTGTGCTCCATCACCAAAACTTTAAGAGATATTGCTCTAAGAAATAGTGTACTGGGCTAAACTTTCCTCATCCCTGCGTCTAACTTATCATTCATACACTCCAAGGTAAAATGACTGTCTAAATAGTTATTTAGGACACTCCAATCTAAGATTATATGTTTAATTGACATAAAACCTTGTCATTAATTGCAGCAGATAGCTCAGCTTTGCACTGACACCCCCCTCCCCTCCCCCCAACCGCCGCGCCATATTATGTAACGGTGCCAGAATGCGTTATAAAGAAGATGAGACACCCAAGATCGGACAACCAAGCCTTCGGGTCGAAGGATTCGTTCCTTTAAAAAGTGAAACTAAAGCGGTGTGGACAAGCTAAAAGATGTCTTCGCTTTTTCAAACAAGTTTTAAAAAAACCGCGTGTTCCAACTTAAGGGGAAAAAAAACAACCTTGAATAAAGGAATGCGTGTCGTTTACACTTTCTAGATAATTTACCAAAAAAAATTGATGCTGTCAACTTTTAAACAACTAGTCAAGCATGTCATCACATGATTCATTATAGAAATAAACATTCATTATAAATTATGAAAAGGTCAGTACAGAAACGTGTAAGATTAATTCATTGACTACACAAGTTTGTGTATTTAGTTTCTTATTTGGTTAATGAAGATATTAATTGGTTGCGAAACTTAGTATCTTACCTTTTATGACGAGAAGAAAATTAGGTTATTTCGAAAACAAAGTGCTTGATAAAATATTTAGTACAAAAAGGGATGTAAATACAGGAGAGAGGAGAATGTTATATTATGAAGAGTTACATACCCTGTACTCATCACAAGACTTGTTAGGTTAGTCTAATCTCGCAGGTTTACGGTGGGCAGGACATGATTGATACATGACTGGAAGAATTTGGACCACGTTCAAGGTATTGACTGTAAAGCCTAATGGGAAGAAACCAGGTGGAAGACATAAACCCAAGTTAGAGGAGAACATTAGAATGGAGCGAGTGTAATGAGGTGGACTGGATAAAACTATTTCGGGATAGGGATAGGTCACGTACTTTTGTGAGCACGCCAATGAACTATCGAGTTCCTAATGCCACAGAGTAAGTAAGTAGGTAAATTTATATTTTTTACAAAAATATTCCTTCATTCCCTTTTGTAAAAATAATCTTCTTGATTTAACCTTTTATAAGACGACGAGTGATTTGGTATTAAAGTTCAATCAATAAGTCAAGGACATCGATTAAAGTGTCTACCTTGTTTAACAAAAAGCTAATGAGCTCTTCTTTAGAAGGTTTGTTGCCTTTGAAGATATTCCTGATGTGTTCACGTAATTGGGGGGTAATATTAGGCTATAATATGTTAATTTCAGATAATTTATATGACCTAATCGTGGACGCAAGGATTTACTTATACTTTCCAAGACAGACAAGTTAAATGTCAACTTTGTGGAAAATAAGAATAATATTTATTTTGAGACGATTCACAAAATTATTGAATAGTTTGGGTGTAAAGCTAAGCATAATTTTTTTTTTAATTATTAAAGAAGCTCCTTAAAAAATCTGAGAATTAAATTGCGTCCACACGAATATGCAAACTATACCCATACCATATAACAAATGCTCTACCACCTGTAAAGCGTAGAAACTATAAAATTGATTCCGAATTCATTATTTTCAAGGGAAGAATGCAGAAAACCACACTTAAATACGTTTTCTTGTTCGAACTTATTCCTGTTTCTTATAACCTGGTTAATCAGTTGTAAGATGTACTATCAAGACGGTAGAGTAGGAGACGTGAGAAAAGGCCAGTGTTTTTTTTAAGTTTTTATAACAAAACTTTTTTGGCCAATATGAATAAAATATTGCTCCAATAGAAAAATAGGGTTTAATTTTCTTCACATGGTATTATCAACATTTGTTGAATATCTATCAAAGGTGTCCTGTAATTTAATGACAACTTTTTCTCTTCATTTAAAATTCTTCTCATCTAATGCCGTTATGATCATGACAGATATTCAACAACTGTTAATATCACCATGTGAAGAAAATTAAACTCTCTTTCTGTTAAAATAATATTTGACATGGTTCTAAATAAAAAAATAGAGCTGAACTCCCCTGAAACCAAAGGTATAATTAGTATAAAACCATATAATGGATATGTATGAATCAAATGGTGTAATTTAAAAGAGGGGTCACTAGACAAACTATATTGACATTTGTAATTCCCTCCTCCCCTGTTTGTTCTACTACTGCCGGACAGCTCCACCCAGAAACTGTGTAACTTTATGACGTTTATAAATCTCTGCTCGACTATTATAGCGCCTTAAGAGGCTACCTCACTCCTGAAAAAAGATGGTACCACTGATGGTAAGTGGTTGTCCCCCCCGTTGAGGTCAAGTAGTAGTAGACTGCCCCTCGGAAACAAACGACCTTGCTGAGGGAAGTGTAGTCGGTGAACTTGATCACCTTCAATGGGTCTCGTACAGTATCAGGCCGTAACCCTTAAAGTCATTTTTCTGTAAAAATGAAGGTTCCCTCGTGCTATTCCATCACGTTCCGCGTATTACATCCCATTACCTTTGTTATCCTAATAATGCAGGCGTTGAATCCAATCAATGAGGCAGGCTTACCTGGAATCGCTCAACACTTTTCTACCAGGCCATCGAATTATTTTAAAATAGTAGTAGTATAGTCGACCTCCGTGATCTTGGGGGTAAAGTGCTTGTCTCAGGACCCGATGATCACGAAATCAAACCCACTTGGGGTCGACGGATTTTTATTGAGCGATAACACTCTGCAGCACAACTTCCTTCGGAGGGGAAGTAAAGCCGTCGGTCCAATGTCGATTGTGGCATGTAAAAGAACCCTGGAATATATGTGAAAATAACTTTCCTGGCAACATTGGTTGGATCCTTTCGCTGTCGCTCATAGAAATTCTCGTGTGCTGATATAATCAGTGGTTTTAGAAAGTGCACGTTAAATATCTCAAATAAATAATAATAATATATATTATAGTACGACACCAAATGTCTCTGAGGTCCAATGGTCAAAGTTCCTATCTACAGACACAGAAGTCCTGAGTTCAATCTCCAGCACTTTCCAAGTTGTATGTGAAGCATTGGATCTGGAACAATTTAAACTCAGTCTCTTGAGGACAAATGAGGAGTTACTTGAATGTAAAAGTAGCGTTACATGGCTAGTTCCTATATATTATACCTGCCTCATCATTAACACATAAGTTTAAATATGCGGTGGGTAGAGGGTGTCATGTGGCCAGCACAACGAAACCTCCGGCCGTTAATCTCAGTTTTCTAAACCGGAGACGCTACTTTTTTTCCATCCAAGTAGCCCCTCATTGGTCCTCGCAAGGTTGACTTTACCCTATTCCAGACCCACAGCTTGCCTCGTAAATATAAAACACTTAAAAAACACGATTTTTTTTATTGTAAAGAGTAAAACATGGGGAATTCTCTAGTATACCATGGATTCTTTAACTCTCATTTATTTAAACATATTAAATATTTATTAGATTTCCCTACCACCCAAGTCTATAGATATTTTGTAGAAGACTCCAAACAAACGGTGACATTTATTGCAGCAGTAGTGTCTTACTATTATTATATCTTGTATATCCTCAACAAGAATCGAACCTTAGAACCTGACACACAATGAGCGATTGTAGTCAACCTCAGCTTCCGTTGTTGGGCCAACCCATATCGATCACTGCTGAAAGTTTCAGAATGTTTAGAAAGTCCTGACATAACGCACACACCTCCCGTGAATCGGCTCATGATACAAGCGGCTGTCATAAGTTCCATCGCACCGTACGTTCGATACGTCGGTGACCCTGTGGCATTTCCCACAGCATTTGGCCCGAGTCTTTTGGTTTCTCTTCAGAAGATCAACGGAGGATTTCTATGCCATACTAAGAGATACAATCGTAACTCCTGTCTTGAGTTTAATAGGAGGCCCGTTATTTTGATCAATTAATCGAATACAATAGATCGTCGATAATTCAGGCTAAATGGAGATCGACCCAGTCCGGAACATCGATTTGTCTGGATTTAGAAAAAAATACATTACCAATATAAAAAATAATAAAAATAAGCATAGACGGGACAGCTACTAAAACTCAGTGTTAAGGTAGAAATATTTTCACTTTATTTGAACAATGAACTTATATATTTTTTGTTGCTAAATATCACAAATTCTGAAGAAATATAATAAGGCAAAAATTTACCAACGCAAAAAGTCTCCATTATTTTTTTGAACAGGGGTTGAGGTGCGTGTTTTACTGGCCATGTCTCTGATATTGATACCCCTGTGGTTATTTTTATAAATAATATTTTTTCTTTGTGATCCGGATTATCGACGCTCTACAGTAATAAATTTATAAAATGCCAAATTTTAGGGACTTTCGTTCAAATTTAGAGGTAAAAAACGGGCTTCCTATAAAAATCAGTTTACACTTGTTTTTATTTGGGAATTTTATAAATGCACTATCTTCAGATAGGTATAAGAATAGATTTTGAGAAGTATAATAAAGAGACGTTCAGCCATCTACATAGATTACAAAAATAAGGAAATAAACTTAAGTTATGTCAGAAGATGACTCTAATGTGCAAAAAAACTTTTCGTCAAAAGATTAAATTAAAGATTATTTAATATTTTGATGAAAAGTCTGTTGCACATTGGGGTCATCTTCTAACGTAACTTAATTTTATTTCCTTATTTTTTTAAAATTTAATCTCTCCTTACCAAAATTTACTATGAATATTATAAAAACCACCTACATAGAGAAAAGGTTATTAAATTCATCTCTACTCTGTTAGTATTGACATCATATGTTAACAGGAACAGCTATGGAACTTAAGACTTTGCTTATGAATAAATAATACTGTCATTTAAGGTTATTCATGTCAATATTTACAAATCAGTTATCCTTAGGATATCACATTGAATACTCAACGCTCAACCCTAAAATAAAAGATATAGAATTAATATGGGAAATACAAATATAATTTTTTTTTGCAGTAAACCTTATTATTAGTGTTATTTTATAGGTATTGATAATGTCTATCAAAAGGGACAGCTGCAGATCACATTAATGAATAGGTGAAAATATATCAAGTAGCTTTTCTAGCTGTCAGGTAAGCTTCTTCCTATGAAAATTGGATTATAACTGAAGGAATATACTCCATGGCGTCAGCCTACAATCGAGCCAAACCGCCTGTTGGTGAAGATAGTGCCAACTTCTGCGTCTACAGGGTGTCATATGGTCAGCACAATGAACCCTCCAGTCGTTAATCTCGTTTTTTTTTAGACCGGAGCCGTTAATTTTTTTTCGTTCAAGTAGCTCATTTGTCCTCACGAGGTCGAGTTGAGCCCGTCACAGACCCACTGTTTCACAAGAAATTTGAAAAGCCAGTGATCAAACCCTAGACATCTGTAGCCAGGAACTCTGACCCCTAAACCCCAAAAGCGGTAAAATGAAGGAATATAAATTATTATTATAATTATTATTATTATTATTATTATTATTATTATTATTATTATTATTAGCACCGCGTCTTACTACCCGTTACGGGCTATACGCACTTTCGCTAATGTATAATGCTAGAGTGATTGTGAAATGAAATGGAGGACCTACAGTTTAACGTGGGATCCGAACCACGGCGGAGGTCTGGTATTCCCCACATTCACAAGCTGTGATTGATACACGTCTTTTCAGAGGTGAAGGAAGGATTTGGCAATCAGATAAATCTGTGCCGGGACCGAGGATTGAACCCCGGACCATCCGACACAGAAGTCTGACACCTTACCCCTAGACCACCAGGTCACTCATCAGATATTAATTATTTAATAACCACTTGGGGCAGACAGAACCAGCTTCCTCTAGATTTGTTGTTGACCTCCCTAACCACTCGGCCACGGGATTATTTTAATAATAGACGTTCATCAACAACCTGATAGCTACATGACAGACGCACTGGAATCGGGGATAAGGTCTTCTTTGCCCGTCGGCCAAGTTTGTATAGCGAGGAGAGAATCCTGCCACTGGTAGGTCATAGGAACAAGGCCAGCTTCTGGCCAACAACCACAAGACTGACGTAAAGGAGGGCTGAGTTATGGTACCCTGACACATAAGAAGGGAGAATCTGACATTCTATCAGTCAAATTTCGCAATCTCTTGCGCTTGATTTAATAGCCAATAGCAGGTTTGGTAAGATGGAATAGTGTTAGTTGAGGCAGGTGTTCAGTACTGAACAGAATCATAAGGGGCTTGAAGAGCCTGCTGATTCATTTAATGAAGAAACTCAGTCTCTAATTTAAAACCAAAGATACTCTTTTCCTTTAGTATTACATCAGCATCAGCCCTACCTTCGATGACGGAAAGATCGGGGTTTGTATCCTAAATAATTTCTCACTCTCCTCCCAAGCAAATGCGGGTAGATTACCTATAAAATACTTGCTATCTCATCCCTATTCCATCAGAGTAATCATATATGGTGTTCATAACTTGAACAAGTAGTAAGACGAGGTGATATACAAGATCTACTTTAGGAAAAGAATGAATAAAACTACCAAACAATGAAACGGAAGGAACATGATTCCTATTTAAAGTCTTCATTTTGTAAGTATCTATCAATACAAGATTCTCAAAAGTGAAAATAAAATGTAACCAAGTTTTCAATTTAATTGTTTTTAAATTTCACGATCATAGTAGTATAACAACTTTGGTGACCGTTTTTAATAAAGTAGTGATGATAGTTTGATAACAATTTGTGTTATAACGCTACAATGATTGAACATTAAAACTGTTTTTGTATGGCTATCATCGAGATTTGTTTAGTACATTTCAATATTTATTTTAAAAAATGAAAAGTTTGTTTGTCTGCCATGAGCGTTGTGCGATATCTACCGCATGCAGAGGGTTGAAATTTTAAAACTAGTAGCCTCTGTGCACAAATATGTGTACCTGAAAGACAGAATTTAAAAAATTCGTTTTTTTTAATTAATTAGAAACTGGATTGGAATAAAGAGATTTTTTCTGCCAGTTTTAAGAAAGAAAGCGTTCGTTGCCCGGGGTAACCACGCAATGCACTGCGTGGTTACTCCGGGCAGCACTGAGTACTTCTGTTAGTAATATATTATAAATCTAATTTTTTTTTAATGAGTGATAGATTGGTACTTATATCCAAAAAATGTTTAAGTCAAGATGAATAGTCAGTTTGACCCACCTCGGTTGCGTAATTAGCTAACACGCTAGTGTCGTATTGAGCTAGACTGCCAAGTAAGGGGAGATCGAGGTTCGAATCTCACTCAGGTGCAATGGGGGTGGTTTTCTCTAAATGGTTTTCCACTCTCCCTCCACACAAATGCTGGTTCACTTCCTCTATTTTCAACCCTCCCAATTCCTAATGCATTAGCCTAATCATTACATAAGCGTATAACCCGAAAGGGTAATAGGATGCGGTGCTAAGTATTATTATTGTTATTATTTTTATTATTATTAATAGTCAATTTGGAAAGCATTGCTTTCTTATATTATGTGTGTGCTTTTATTTAGTCGCATCCCTTTTCTTTAAACGTATCAAACATTTTGATTTATCACCACACGTTGGATTAGTTACAAACATGTAGTGACTTGGATTATTTTAAGCAATGAGCTAGCTGAATTTTAAGAGGAAAAAAAACACTGTTAAAACAAATCCTCGGGGCAGTCGGTTAAGATCAAATACGAGCCTTATGGGCACCATATATGATAATTACTCATAAAAAAAAAATACCGGCCTGTGTAAGGCTATGACGTTATGTATATAACCGCCGTCGTCTATTAATTAACATTTTCAAATCAAGCTCTTTATACTTTATATATAATTAAATGTCTATTTTGCATAATGTTAGCATGATTAAAGTTATTTGAGTCTTATATTCCACTTATATTTAAGCACTTGCACGTTGGCGTGGTCGTAAACTTTTGTGAACAACATTTTTCTGGGGCTCCCTCTAACATCAACGTAATAAGTTACACGTCAACACTTAAACGTAACTCAACATCTTGTCCCTTTGTGACCTTTATCGACACGGTAAAATTTCTCTCTTTAACGAATGATCGAAAAATCACAGACATAATCATTTATTACCCAATTGCGTGTGAAAGACACAATATGGCAGGCCGACCTTAAGAATATTCGTCTGAATCGCTTCCCCTTAACCCCTTCCTCCCACACACACACACACACACACACACACCAAACGGTTACTAACTGTTTAAGTAGTAGTTTTTAGGATACTTCCGTGAAAAAACGCTCTTAGTAATCATTTGCTCATCAATCAGGGCCGGCGTTACGTGGAAGCTTGTTATTCCCATTGGTACATCTTCCTTAGAAACCTCTTTGACACTTATGTAACCCTAATAGATAGTCCTACAATAACATTTTAAAAACTGCCATATTACATAAATAACCATTTCAACAGCATAATCTATCTATCTGCCATATAATGGATAAAATCATTAAGGGTGCTACATGGATATATCCCTATGAGGCGTTGCAGACTTCTAGAAACACCCCATCATTTAAAAAGTTGTTCTGTATTTTTTAATATCATGTAGGATAAAACTAGCAGCAGTTGGGTGACCAGTTAAAAAGTTTAAGTTTTGAGTTTATAGTTTTATACAAAAATAAAAAAAATCAACGATGCTTTACGCGAAAATGTGTAATTTCGTGATTTGATTAAAACCAATGTTGAGGAACCTGGATTTAGCCTTCCTCTATCAAATAAGGTCATGTTTTAATAGTGTCACAACAGATAATTTTAAGATATTGTAGGGATTGTTCTATTGGCTTTATGTAAGCTAGAATTGTTTTTAAATATAGTTTAAATTAAACTGGTCAAAACTTTCATATAAAATTTGATGGAAACGGTTTTTTTAAATATCAAACCACTTCATAGATAATCTGGGATTTATAAACATCTGTACTGCTTCTCACTGCTCTCCTGTGTAGCATCCTTAAATAAACATATTGTATTTTAATAATAAGAGAAATTGATTAAAACAACCACCTTAGGAAGAACTAGGCTTAGCATGGCATGCTTGGCTCTGACTTGGGATCCACCCGGACCAGATGCATTGAGTTTATTTTCTCCTCTCAAGGCAGATGCTATTGTATTTACTTGTGTTCGACCCTTAAATTATGTCACTAACTTAAAGTGTTCAAAAATAAATACAACATATAATTGAATATAAAACATGTAAGAGTAATTCCATTACGAGAATTCTGGAGTAACTGAAAAGTTTAGTACCAAATAGTCCAAAACTTACAGAAGCATGCCAAATATTCCTATATTGAGTTAGTTCTATCCATTACACCCTATATCTTGAGCTAGCTCTATCCAGTCCACCTCATTACACCCTATGCCTATCTTGACTTAGTTGGATTTGCCAGTCAGTGCCCTGAACAAGGTTCTAGATTCTTTTATTTACGCTGTATGTCCTGCCCACCGTAATCTACGAGACTTGATTATTGTGATGAGTAAATGATTATTTTACTCATATTTTTTGTATTGGTATATTAAAAGTGGCAGCTTCAGATCATATTATTTGGAGTATTAATACATGAAAATTAAACCTGATAACTTTCTAGATGTCAGATAAGTCTCCATAAGAAAATTGGACTGTAGTTGGTTATTCAATCGATTAGAAAGAGAAAAAAAATGCTGCGTTTCATGTTTCGTTCAGAGCTAAACAATACAATCTCCTTAACTAGCAGTAAAAAAAAAAAGAGTCGTGCATTAAATAACCTTTTGTGTAAATGTGATAATCGGAATCCCTAAGATAAAACATTGACCATATGTCCGATCATGTAGTGTTAACCTTTATCTGTACCCTTTATGTGAAATAAATCATTTGGCGAAGACATTTGGAAACCGAAACCCACGGGTAAAAGTAGTTTCGAGTACCTCAGGCGACAATTGTCTCGTACCATATTGCAAAGGCATCTTAGTACTTGTGACCTACGACCTCTTAGGATATTGAAGGACGGGACGAGAACGTGACTTCTCGTGAGGCAGAACAATCACATACCAGTGGGGAACCGGTTACGTGAATCCATTAGAGCAGTAGAGATCAGAATGGGCGGAGAGCATTTTGCTTCGTCTCATTCACGCCGCAATTTCACCACGTTATGCTGGGACAGGAGGAATAATTAACTTAGCACATCATTAAGCCCTATACGATTATATGAGGCTCTCAAGTTCTTGAACACTTTGTGTAGGATTGGCCCGTTTCTGTTGAAATGAAAGTCAAAAATGAACTATGAACGAGGGCGCTATCAATTTCATAAAAACATATTTTTGAATTCAACATGAATAACTATATCAACCTCTTCAGTTGCCGCATGGTCTAACGCGCTACTCTCGCAGTGGACTATACTGCTGATTACGGTGAGATCAAGGTTCGAATCTCAGTCGGGTGTACTGAGGGTTTTTTCCCAAGATGGTTTTCCACTCTATCTCTCTCCACGCAAATGTGGGTACACTTCTTATAAACATAGCCTTCCTAATATATAAACACTATTAGCGTAATTAGTACATAAGCCTATTGTACTAAGGGGTAGTAAGACACAGTGCTATGAAAAAAACATTAAAAAACTCCCTGTCGTGAGTCTGTGGGCGAGCTATACCGGCCGAGCGGCCACATCCATTAGCGATTATAGTACCAACATTTGACGATAGTAGCCCTTCAGTCGTTAATCTCAGTTTTATAGACTGGAGCTGCTACTTATTTATTCAAGGAGCTTCTCATTTTTTCCCTACGAGTACTGAGTTTGACCACATTCCAGAACCAATGCTTCACAGAAAAATTCTGGAAGCGCTGGAGATTGAATCCAGGATCTGTAACCATAAACTCTGACTACTAGACCAATGAGGCAGTCGATTAATTATATCGTGACTTTAAAAATCATTTGGTTTCTTACTAAGACAGTGATTTTTTAAATTAGTTTCTTTACGAAAGACAAAATTAAATACTTGTCGAGAAGAATAAGCCTGTCCATAATATATATCTGATAATCATGGGCACCCAAAGAAATTTTTCCAGAGGGGGGCAAAATATTTTCCTACACACACATACACACACACACAAACACACACGCATGCGCGCAACTGTAAAAACTTATGCTGGGTACTGGCATTATAATTGCACTGTAAAGATACTAGAAATATATCAGCACTCGATATCCTTCGTTTTCTCTGTTCTCAGACGAGAAGATTATGATGAAGTGTTGACAATTGTTTAAAAAGTAGTGACAGTCTTTATTCGGAAAATGCGTCTAGTGGATGTGGTGATCGATCATATACCACAATTGTAAATTTGATAGTTATTAAATGTTGGAAGAAAAAGATTGTAAGGCAAACTAAAGGATTAAAAAATGTTAGTAATGTATTCTTGTCAAAGAAAACATAATTCCAGGGGGAGCAAGTGCCCCCCTTTGGCCGTTATTGCGGGTGCCCGTGCCGATAATCACTACAAGATATAAATATATGGTAAAGAAACAAGAAAAGTGTGCATTTTTATTAATATTATTTTACCTAGAGAGTGGGTTTTAAAATCACATCCCCTCCCCAATTACAGCTCCCAGATCAGATTTATACGTTCTCACCATTTATCTTAACCTGCCGTCCAATTGTTTCATAAACATCTACAGGAGCTATGCCTTTCTATTATGCCAAGATGATTCCATCACGAACAGTCTTTAAGTCAATCGGGAAATTCCTATCTTCAAGGTTGACTACTTTTACTTTAGATCTGACATTTCATTGGGGGGGCGGGGGCAAGGGGATATTCTAAGTGCTAAATTTAAAACTAAAATGTGTAGTCATTAAAGATTCTAACTACTAAACTATCCTGAGAAACAATATTTTCGATGATTACTCCAAACCATCTATCATGTCCAAAACTCGAATATTGAATTTCTTGAATCAATTGAAGTATGCGGATGAAAAAAAGTATATGTATGAATGTATTTGTAGATTATTTATGAAATAAAAGAGTAAACGTAGACTATAGATGATAAAATTACCCTTTTGCACATGTAACCATGGCCAAGTGGTCGTCATTGATAAAGAGGCTGGGGTTTTAATTGTGGTAGGAGGCGCATGAAGTGGTTTTTAAACTAAGGTGTTAACTTTTTGTTTTCCATCATCTCACAACGCTTATGTGGGTGTATTTTCTTTGATTTGACATCCTTAAAACTAGTTCTTGAGATTAAGTGATCAATAGCCCCCTTTTTTTTAGTACCGCGTCTTACTACCTGTTCAAGCTATACGCAAATTCATTTATTGAACTTGCAAATTAAAAAACCACCACAGATATGTTATCAACTGAACTTATTTACACAATATTACTACCCGTCCGGGATATACGCATTTAATCATAGTGAAGGGGTATTAATGAAAAAGGAAGAATTTAAAGGAAGCATACCCGCATTCGTGTGAGGGATGAGTGGGATGCCATTTTGAACAAACCACCCTCAGTATATCCAGCTGCCGGCTAGAAGAGAAGTTTGACTTGTAGAATGATATCCTAAGGTTAAAATATAGGGAGTGTGAGTTAAGGCCAGTGTTTTTTGCAAATTCTATATCAAAACCTTTTTTTGGCCAAACTAAATAAAATACTTTTCTAGTAAAACCATAGAGTTTAATTTTTTTTTACATGGTGATATCAACAGTTGTTGAATATCTGTCAATAGTGTCCTGGAATTTAATGACAACTTTTTCTTTTCATTTAAAAAGTTTCTCATCTAAAAATGCCACTATGCTTATGATGGATATTCAGGAACTGTTGATTTCAACATGTGAATAAAATTAAACTCTATGTTTGTACTGGAACAATATTTTTTTTTACTTTAGTCAAAAAAATGTTTTGCCATAAAAACTGCAAAAACACTGTTCTTTCCTCAAGCTCCCCACACTACCACCTTAACAACCAGCTACTCATCCTCAACACTATTCTTGGTGCATTAAATCATTTGGATGGTTGAAATACGTTTCCTGATGTACGATTTGAACTCCCATCTATTTCCACCGTGCAAGTGCTGTCTAATCTGAGCATTAACATTCCGTTAGAGTTTATGATCCTTTACCGAGATCCAGGGAAAGCGAGAAATATTCCCAAGGTCATTAGTAACGACGATTATACGTATGAGCGTGGAGAAAATAATACCCATACAGTGTCACCAACATGACACCGATAACTCGGAGAAAAACTATCTGGGAATATTCTAACGAGTTAGGGATAGGAAATTTGAATTTATATTAAGAGCACCCGAATTCGCGTGGGAGGAGAGTGTACAACTATTTTGAAAAAAACACCCTCAGTTCACCCGACAGGGCTCGAACCCCGATCTCCCAGTCATCTGCATCCAGTCTATTGCGAGAGTTACCAGTGTAATTATGATAATTGTAATAATTGTATTAGTAAATAAAATGCAAAACTATGAAGACATATGAATTCTAATTACAAAACACAGCTTATTTTTGTCTAGAGAATATTAAGAAAAATCACTTGTTTATTATATTTTTGGGTGTGCTAATGGTGAGGCCACACAGTACCCCGTGATTTGGGGGACCCCGCGCTTGCTTAGGTGACAGAGGATAAAAAAAAACAAGTTGGAGTGAGGGAATAAACCTTTTAATTTCGTATTACATGTATAGGTGACCTAGCAAATATCGTCAGAATGTAAAAACAAATAAACACATAATCATGTGATTTGATTTATTGAATGAGTGAAGGGAGATCTCTCCATTTTAACTCCACCGATTTGCACTTGTCTGTCTATCTGTGGTGGGATATGTCTCACGATAACTTTTGAACAAATTGACCGATTCAATTGAAACTTTGCACAGTTGTTCTTTATACCTTTATGAATTTCAGGTTTGTTGTGGAAGAAAATTGAAATAAGGGTTGGGGATGAATAAATCCTTATATGCATAAAACCATGGCTTCTAGCATTTGTTATTACATGTCTTTTAGGGCATTTCCTGATAACTTATACGCTTAAAAATTGGTATATGGGCCTAGATGTAAAACAACTGTACTAACATTAAACAAAAAGTAAGTTTTTAACCATTTTTATTGAAGGGAGAAGGAGGGAGGCAGATAACTGGGGGACACGCAAACCAAATTTGCCCAAGGTAGTACTGGGTTGATACACAACAATAGAGATAGTTCATCAACACTTATTAGTCTCTATTTTATGGTTACAAATTTAATGTTTATTTATGCCAGAAATGTATAATTTAACCAAAATATATATTTCTTTTTGGGAAAAAACTACTAATTGTATTGGTCAGAGACACATACTTAAAAATAGTCCATAAAAAGTGAGGATTTAAAATGAACTAAAAATATTAAAATAAATTGTATGGTTGAATCAAAAAATGAACACAAATTTTTCTTAGTTAAAATGAATGGTGACCTGGTGGTCTAGGGGTAAGGTGTCAGACTTCTGTGCTGAGGGTCCGGGGTTCAATCCTAGGTCCCGGCACAGATTTATCTGATTACCAAACCCTTCCTTCACCTCTGACAAGATGTGTATTAATCACAACTTGTGAATGTGAAGAATGCCAGGCCTCCACCATGGTTCGGATTCCGCGTTAAACTGTAGGTCCTCCATTTCATCTCACAATCACCCTACCCTTACACATTAGCGTAAGTGCGTATAACCCGAAAGGGTAGTAAGACGCGGTGCTAATAATAATAATAATAATAATAATAGTTAAAATGGACAAAACTAAAAATATTATGGTTTTAAAAACATCAACTCAAAGTAATGTTTTTCAGGTATATGACTCCGATTTGGTTATATGCGTTTTGTGGGTAGATTACCTTTAAAATGAGTCCTTCCTCACCCCTGGCCCATTCTTGGAAGGAGAGTGGGAAACCATTTAGGAAAAACCATCATTAATGGGCTTGTCTGGGATTCTATCCTCGATCTCCCCATCATCAGTAATTCAGTCTAACACAAGAGTGACCCCTTAGACCATTCAACCACTGAAGAGGGGTCAACGGAAAAGTTAGGGCTCGAAGACTGTACAGATATACTGAGGATATTATTTTCCTAAATTGTTTCCCACTCTAGCTTCACGCAAATTCAAACACATTTCCTCTATAATACACTCTCCTCATCCCAAATCCGTTAGTATAGTTAAATATGTACAGCCCGTGTGGGTAGTAAGCCGTGGATGAAAAGAAAATTTTACAGTAAAAAAATATGATTCAATTACATATTCCTACAATTTTAGTGTTTATTTTTTAAATGTGGTAAAATTATACTAAAAATATTAATTATTTGTTAGTATTACACCATGAGACGTGCTATAAAGATTGACACATTACTGCTCTCGGCCAAAGAAGAGCCCTTACTTCACTTTATACAGCATGTACTGAGTTCAAATTAAATAAAAACACATGCTTCGATGGCCGCATCGTCTAACGCGCTACTCCCGCTGTAGACTAGACTGCCAATGACGGGGAGATTAAGGTTTGACTTTCAGTTGGGGGTACTGAGAGTGTTTTTTCCATAATGGTTTTTCACGCTCTTTCTCCGCGCGAATGCGGATACACTTCCTCTTAATATAACCTTCATAATCTCTAAAAATCATTAGCGTTGTTAGTACATAAGCGTATAACCCCAACGGGTAGTAAAACTCGGTACTAAAAATAACCTGCTACGGCATGTTTTAAGTTCAAGATTAAAAACAGGGTCCATCATTTCTTTTGTGAGATACAGGGGTGATGGGGGTAAAATTACATTACACGCATTTTCCAGGACAGCAACTTTCATAGCTCAAACCCTATGAGGACCCCAACCATAACGTTTTTAAATTAATTTAAATATGAAAGAGACCTCTTTTAGCTATATTATAAAGTGTATAAGAAAGTTTCATGATTGTCTAATAAAATTTGAGCTAAAATTGTATTTTCCCCCAATTTCCCCTGTACCCTTTATTTTAAAGCAATAAGATAACAAGACGATTGCCGATGAACCTTGTAGATATCACATTCTCTGAGGTTTAAAATTAATTAACTAACGAATTATCATAAAGCAAGTTATCTCCCAGAAGGTCATAAGGCACACATGCCATATTTTAAAATAGTCACTTGACATGTAGCTACGTTTTTTATTATTATTACTAATATATTTTGACTGCGAAGTATTTATCATCCGAAAACAGCTAAAACTAACTTCAAATAACTCTGCTTCGAAAAAATTCCAAATCGCTTCTTTGGGGGTGTCCAAACTTAAAAACAAATATTACGATCTTTTTTAGCACTCAAAAATTAACATAAAACCTTGAAATACATTCTGAGTTATAATATACAAAGGATTTAAACTGGAATTAAAAGGTTAAAATAATCGAGAGTGTTGAACCAATATTTAGATTTAAAAAAGGCTAATTGATTTAGAAGAAATTTGGTACACACAATGGTAGGACATTTTTGTTACATAGGCCTAATTATATCATTCCAATGGCCTGTAATTCTGGTACTTAAAAAAATTAAAACAAAACAAATGATTACCCCCGTATTTCTGTTGAAAAATTAGCTTAATAGGGGGTGTTCCATACATGGCATATTTTATCAAAATGGGTTTCTATTCTCTCTCCATACTAATGATGGTACATATACTCTAACCATTTATCACAATCTCTACTCTTTGGAATGATTCATTAGAGAGAGAAAATTGCGCAACGCGTCTTTTTTTACCGGTTCTGCTATGTGCATATTTTCACGAAGGGAAGAAGGAGATATAATTTTTGTGGAAGTGTGACTGATTCTGCGTGGAAGGAGAGTGGTAAACCATTAAGGAAAAAAAACTCCCTCATTGCACCAGATCGAAGATTCGAACCTTGATATTACCATCACCGGCAGTCTATCTAGTCTTTTGCGAGAGTAACGCCTTCAACCAGCGATTTTCAACTTTCTTCAAATCAAGGCACACTAAACAAGCCGCTAAAATTGCCAAGGCACACCATCAATATTTTTATCCCAGTTCCTGGCTACAGATTCAGAGGTCCTGGGCTCGATTCTCGTCACTTCCAAAATTTATCTGTGAAGCAGTGGGTCTGGAATGGGATCAAACTCAGCCTCATGAGGACAAATGAGGAGCTACTTGAATAAAGAAGTAGCAGCTCCGGTTTATAAAACTGAGATTAATGGCTGTAGGGTTCACTGTGCCGACCACATGACACCCTCTATCCGCAAATGGTGTCACTGTCATCGCTAATGGCTGAGGCCGCTCGGTCAGTGTAACTCGTTTGCGGGCCCACGTCATCAAGTATTTTTTAGATGTTGTCATTAAAAAAAATACCACTAATAGGGGTATATTGTGTTTTAAAGTCCAATAGCTAACATTCTAATCGTTGTGTTATTTAAAAAAAAAAATTTGATCATGCATTACAACTTTTTTTTTACTCTTCTTTTTTTTCTCACTTCTTTTGGACCTTTCTCCGAATTCCTGCGGAACATCTTATAACCTTTCACCGCACATCGGATGAATAACGCTGCCTTAGACTATGGGACCACCAATGCGGTAAACAAACCGTTATTTTTTTGTGTTAAACGGACAGTACATCTAAGTAAACAACAGCTTTCATCATCGAACATCTTCACGTTCTTCAGTCTCCCCACGTCTTGCTCACACACACACTAACGAATGGGACCACACTAAAATATCTTAACGTCTCGTATGTAGGTTTGCATCAACATATCTACCGGATAAGTGTGCTAAAGTGACCATGCATTTTGTTGTTCATTTGTTTTACGTTTCACACTCATGTCAAACATTGCCTTGTTCACTTTCTCTTCACGGCTCGAGTAACCTAACGTCCCTCATTGTGTGTAGATTCTTACATATGT
>CABFWB010001467.1:135055-158494 GCA_902151455.1 Timema bartmani
AAAAAAAAAAAAAATTCTTTTGTAATATTTACTTTAGACACACCTTTCCATCTTTTTACTTTAGATCAGCTAGTTTAAGTCGCTTATGACTACAGCTTTAAAGTAAATAAATATATAATATATCAAATAAGGTTTGAGTGGTTTAGTTTGGTTCCCGGGTGTAAATACATACAAACACAGAAATAACATTAAAATATAAAGAGGTAATATGCTAAAAACTTTCTCTTTTTTACGAAATCAGGGGCTAATAAAATGTAGGCCTAGATATTCTTTCAAATTTTGATTGCAATTTTGGTTGTATTTAAAGATAATTCTTATCCTTCTTAATATAAAGTAATAAGGTTAGCATTACTCAATTTAAAAACTATGTTTTCATAAGCTTGCCCTCACAAAAGATTTTTGACGCAAGGCTTCTGATGAAACATTTCGTTACAGACTGCTATTCGAAAGGGATATGAAAATAGACGTTCTTGAATTGAAAGATATTGATTGAATCTATGATAAGGCATAAACAATATTTTAATTTTTTCATTGAGGTAGGCATAGCTAATTTAAATAATAGCATTCAATTTTACTACTTTTTAATATTTTAAATACTTGATAAAACTATTATTTAAAACGTTCCCTGGGACACCAAACACACATGCAAAAACATATGAATCAAGTTTTTCCATCCACCATAAAAAATTGAAATTATGAAGGGAATTCTTGAAACAGAAATCAGAAAAAGTCGATAAGCCAATGGAAGCTTACAGATCTGTCTCTGTGTATCCAAACAGTGAGGGCTTATTGAAAACTCTTAATGTAATATCCGTTACTATTTCAACACCGGAGTGATATTTTAGTCCGTTGAAGACCTACTCGAGTTCAACAATGAGTCAGGATAAACTTGATGGTTTGGCCACGCTCAATAAAAATAAATATATTGAGATAATCTATGAAGAGGCTCTAAAGAATATTTGCCAGAAAACATTTACGAAAACTTAAGTTATAGTTTATGTAAACTTGTTCTCTTCTCTCATCTGCAATAATTGTGTATTAAGTTTGGTAATAACATTTTATAAAACAAAATGTTCCTGATAATTTATATTGAAATAACTAATTATTCATAAACCGACTCATATACACTTTTATATAACTACATATAATTGTTTAGCATGATGTATGGTAAAATATAATTATTTATATCATGGTGCTCCTTCAGTCATTTTTTTTCTTTATCCCTCACAACGGGTACACACTTCAAAATTGAACAAATGGAAGGCAAAGCCACCATTTCTTCTCCCACTTCTCCCACTGGCTCTTAACTAACCTTACGAGCTATTATCATTTAGCAATACTATAGGGACAGGATTGAGAAAGATATAATCTTGGAGAGATGTACTGTTATTTGCACGGTGGAGGAATAAAAAAGAAACCATTTAGAAAATAGCTACCCAGTTTACCAGACTGGTAATCGAGCCCCATACATCCCTCCAGCTGGAAAACCATATTAGGATTGTATAGTCCACTTATGCGATAAAACCACCAACTTAAGGTGACTGGCGCGGAAATGCAGAACTATGGGAACAAACGGCTATCTTCAAGAATTATTATTGTTTTGCAATCATCTTTTCGGAAACGGTTTGTTCAAGAATAGAAGCATGTTAAGTTACATTTCCTCTATAATTTTAACAGTGATCAAATATTGATAAAATTGACATTTTTAAATAGAAAACTGCTGGCTTCATAACAAAAAATAAGAAAATGTAACAATTAATAAACATAGATGCATTATCTTAAAAGGGGTGTTGAAAATATTAACATAAAAATTTCACTCGTTCTCGAGAAGACTTGTATTTGCAAACGTATGATTTTTCTGCAAGACCTGTCCGGTAGCTAGCGCCATCTACGTTTTCCGTGATCCATCTGTTCTTGTTGGCACGGAAGGATACTTTGGTCGGTTGTAAAGCCACGCCACGTCTTTCACCCTCCCACCCACCATCCCATAAAATAGGTTTTAGACTTGCACTCAACCGGACCAAGGGTCTCAATTTAGAGAATAATTTGTGTGGTACATTTCGTTAATTTATTAATTTATTTATTTACACTCTACAAATTTCAGCTCATGGATGGTCTTACAAATTGAGAGTTACTCATACTAAGATTATTATAGATATTATAAGAGGTTGAGTAGTACAAAATATTGATATTTAAAGTTAAAACTTATTTCTAATAGCCTACTATTTTTGTTACAGTTTTGTATAGACATTTGATGCTCAATTTTAAAAATCTTGGTTGCCCGTCAAATGATTCTTCCACCATTTTTTACAGATTTTAAATCTTTAAATTTTTCTGGTACAACATTTCAAACCCTAGCCGCTTTAAATCTAATTGATTTTATTTTTTTTCAAAATTTTTAGTTCGATTTTTAGCTACTTGTAGATAAGCTCTATTTCGTGTTTTATATTCATGTATGGAAGATATTTTGGTCACTTCTGAATAGAGATAAGACAGGCATTTCGATTCCATAATTTTATAAAGCCGTGAATTGAAACTCAAAAGACGTTGGTTTTCCATATTGAGCCACTTTAAGTTTTTTTTAGCTAATTACTAACATGATAATTTTTTTTTTGACCGAAAATAAATCTTAGGCAGGAGTTTTGTATCATTTTTATTTTCTGTTTTCTGTCCTCCCTAAAAGGTAGCAGTATTTCTTTGATAGATTAAACTTTGGCCCTATATTATAGGCTGTACCGTAGCGTAAGCGTGTAGAGTAACTCAATCAATACCTCTCGGGATAAACGAAGTGTACAGTACATGGAAATATGTTAAAGATAAGTTTTCCCCAAACTTTCGCAAGTTGCGTACCCATTTAGAGTCCACGACCTAGCCAACGTAACCTTTCTAGCTCTTTATAAAAATAAAGTAAACGAACACCTGATAACTTTTTAATTATTATAAACTATTGTTCTGAATTTTTAATAAATCTTTAGTGATTAGCTAAAAAAAATTCTTACAGAAGGGAAGAAAATCCTCAATATAATACCATGAAATTAAGTCTTCTTCTTCTTTTAACACCGAGTCTTACTACCCGTGTGGTTTTTACGCTTATGTTCTAATTACGCTAGTGATTTTAATGATTAGGAAGGTGATATATTAGATGAAGTGTACCAACATTTGCGTGGAGGGAAAGTGGGGAAAAACCACCCTCACTGCACCCTACCGATGTTCGAACCTCGATCTCCACGTCATCAGCAGTGTAATCTACTGCGAGAGTAGCGCGTTAGATCACGCGGCCACCGAAGCGGGTGAAATCAAGTCGATATATGTATTAATTTGGTCATAAGATTTAATATTATATTAAAAAATATAATTAATAAATCTACCCACGTTGGTGGTCAAATGGTCTAAGAGGTTGATATGACAATATTCTGGACTGCCGATGACGGGGAGTAAATCGGTGTTTGAATCCAGGTGGGGTGTATCTGGAGTATTTTATCGTAAATGGCTTTCCACTCTCCATCCTCGCAAATACGGGTACACTTACTTTAAATTTAACCTTCTATCATCTTAACATTCTATCCAACCATATCAGTGTAGTTACAGTATAATATACTCGTAAAACCTGAACAGGTAGTGATTAGTGATACGTGGGGATATAAAAACAGACAAAAAATAAAAAAATCTCATTGGTACGTCGCTTACCCTAAGAATTCCTTTGCGTACCCCTGGTGTTTCACGTACTTCGGTTTAGGAAACAATGTTATAGAAATAATGTATTAATTAAAATTTAAAAAGCCTAAGTAAACCACCTATATATAATGCATATATTTTTCTGAAATAAAATACCGACTAGAATAAGCAAATTGTTTCCCCAGAATAAATATTTAATTTATTTTTTATTCATATTTATGATCCCAAATTCCTATTTGCCTATACTTCATGATTGAGTTATAAATTTCACGTTTCAACATGGCGGTCCTTTGGAGAGTGAAACAACCTTCAATGGTCGTGGGATGATGCATATCACTTAAGTGGAAGCAATATATAACTTAAGGATACGTAGCCACTTGCGATGTGGATCTGCAGTAGGTTGTTGAAATAACACTTCATGTTCCCAAAACATTAAATGAAACATTAAATGTCATCTATTTTTTCCAATGTACTTTATTACGTAAATGAGTAAATATATTTGAGTACGCGTTGTACACTACTTATTGTGTTTGTCTAAATTGCAACCTTTCAAAGAGATGTTGCAGTAATGCCTTTTTACAGTCTATTCGCAGCAAGATTATTGGTCACTGACTGCTATCATAAGATTTTTATTGCAAACATTAGTTGAAAGTAACTATTTTTGACCTATGCGGGAATGGTTACTATTTTTTGTACTATATTATCAATCAAAAGTTTTAATAAACGCTTATAATATTACTACCTTACTGTATAATTGGCTTTTTCGTAACTAATTGAAGAAGAAATCCTATTAATAAAACTTTTTTTTGTTTCGCTGTTGTGGTAACAAAAGATTTTATAATGCATTAAAAATAAGTTTAAAATATTATATTCACACTTGTACTGTCTTATAACTAACTGACACCGATAAATTATCAAATAAATAAATTATTGTTATAACTAATAGAAAGAGCCATACAAAATATAAGTTTCTAAATAAAACCGGTTTTTAATTTTGTAAACACATGCGCATTAACACAACTGAATACGGTTCGCATGACGTCATCAATCTCGCTAATTTCATCCGGTGTGCCATCTTTATTTATGAAGAAGAGGCAGACTTTTAGAAGATCTAGTTTGTAAAGACTGTTTAAGTGAACTAAAAACGTTACTTCCACAAAAAAAAAGTTATATCCAAACGGTTATTTTCATAAGTTCGTTTCTCAATAAAGTAAAAACAGTTAAAAAGAAAGAAATAATTTAAAACAAATTTGTTGTTGCGAAAGTTTTGATTGCCAAAATTTACAGTAACTCAACATAATGTGCTCTTGCAGGTCCTACGGTTTGGCGAATGGATAGATGAGAGTAGTTCTGGTAGCTATTTATAGTTGTCAGTTACCAGAACTCCTACACTGAAAAGACTATACGTCACTCTGTATGGTTTGTGTACAATATCTTATGAACCGGTTCTGATTGAGTTCAAGAACATTTGTAAAGTCTGTTCAGCGTAGGAATTGTTTTATGAAAGGCCTTTTTCCTTAACAGAAAACTATTATATAGTAGGATATTGGTAGGAAAAAAGACCTTTCGGAGAGTAATTCATACCGTGAATGGAGTATAGTAATTATCACGCTGACTGTACAGTGAACACTGTAAACCAAGCTTATGTCTTGGAACTATCATTACAATGAGCTGCCTTGCTAAAATTCTATCAATTTTATTTTTTAAAGTGGCAAGTTGGTTATGACTTATAACGCAGTTGAGCGCAAACCAAAAGTAGTAGCACTTGAGCGCGATCCAAAAGTAGTAGCATTTAAGTTTATGGTAGTAGCACTTTAGCGCATGAGTTGGAGTCCTAGGAATAGAATATAGGAATATAGTTTTCCCCGGATTGGCTTTTAGTCAGGAAGCCCACCAAGTACGTCAAAATTTGAGTTCAATGACAAAGGTTTATACCTAAGCTCTAGAAAATTCATTTTAGTTTTTATTGTGTATACAATATGTTTTGGATTATTTTTAAAGTTCGGAAATTATCTAAAGAAACAGATGAAGTCTTGTGCCTTTACAAAAGAACGCTGTTTCTCTCAACAATTTCCTGATTTTAAAAATTATTCTAAATATACTCTACAATAAGAACTATGATTTAATTTTTAGAGCGTAAGTATGAATCGCAGTCAGTTAACTGAAATTATCTTTATGACGCACTTGGATGGTTCACTTACTACCAGCAAAACCGTGAAAAACAACATCTATCTATTATATTCCTCACACCCCAGTCCAAGTGCTCAAGTGCTACCAACATGCTCTTAAACGCTACTACTTTTGGTTTGCGCTCAACTGCTACAGGTTCGTCAAGTTAAGTCCGAAGTGTAGGAAAAGCGAGCCAATTTTGCAATTTTTATATCAAAACATTTTTTGATCAAAGTAAATGAAAAATTTTCTAGTAGAAACATAGAGTTTAATTTTCTTCACATGGTGACATTAACATTTCTTGAATATCTGTTAAAGGTGTCCTGGAATTTTATGAAAAATTTTTATTTTCATTTAAAAAGTTTCTCATTTAATGCTGCTACGCTCGCGACAGATATTCAACAACTGTTGATATCACCATGTGAAGAAAATTATACTTTATGTTTCTACTGGAGCAGTATTTGATTTATTTTGACAAAAAAAGAGTTTTGCTATAAAACTGCAAAAATAATGTCATTAACTCTTGTTTCTTACACTTAAACCTTACTATGATTGATCGTTTAAGTTATGGTGAATATTTAAACAAACCAAATAAAAATGTTACTTTTCTACACAGGGAGCTAACTAACTATGAAAGATGTATGATATAAATGTATGTTTCTGTTAATAAGTAAGTATCGACGTTGGACGTCCGGAAGACTTTGGTTTGAGCGCATGGTAAATTATTAAATAATGTGATTAGTTTTCTTTGTGTATATGTGATTGTGACTTGCATCGGTGGGCACGCGGATTTAACGTCAAGCTCGTTTAGTTTATCGTGACGGAGAGATCGGGTCTCGAATGCTGGCAGGTTGGAATGTGTGTTTCTTTCCCCTTCTAAATAGTTTCCTCACTCTTCATCCACGCAAATAATGATACATTTCCTATACATTTATACTCTACTCATTCCTACACCATCAACGCGACTGAATGTGGATACCCCGGACGGGATAATCAACTGGTCTTAAATATACAGGAGGAAAAAGCGGAGATTGAATTTTAAAATTAATTGAGTACGACCATACTTGCTTCGGTGGTTGGTTGGTCTGAAATGTCACCCTGGCACTATAATGGACTGCCAATGATGGGGAGAATGGGGCTCGAATCCCGGTTGGGGTGTACTGAGGGAGGATTTTATCAACTGCTTCCCACCCTACTTCCCCGCAAATGCGAGTACACTTATTCTAAATTCAACCTTCCTTATTTCTATAACACACTAGCGTATTTAGTACATATGCGTATAGCCCGAAGGAGTAGTAAGACGCAGTATTTAAAAAAAAACAAGTCCAGCCACTAAGGTCAGTCGGTAGCGTGTCTGCCCACTGAGTTAAAGGTCCCAGGTTCGATTCACAACAAGGTCGAAAAAAAATAAAGCTGTCACATAGGCAATAGCAGGCTAATGAAAAGCTGTGATTTCACCCCAAAATATGCCTTAATTTGTTTAGCAGACTTATTATCATTAAAACATGTCTTATAATTTAAAATAAACTTGTTAGTGTGTCGCGTAACATTGTTTGGTAAACACTGTCCTACACCTAACGTGTGTGGTGAGCACGTCGACTGGAAAAGCTCCCCCTCCCCTTTCTGTCTCTACCTCTACTACGAACCCCTTATCCAACCCGACCCCGCGAAATTGGTATCCAGCTTCCTGCGACGAAAAGTTTGCGGTTACGCCTACACCACTCCCTGTTTGAACTTTACTCACAGACCTGCCACTTTCTTCTGGTGAACGAGGGGACCTCCCCCCACACCACCTTCCCCCCACTTCCCTCTTCAATGACATTCATCCTTCGGGTGAAAGTGACAAGAAAACACGCACGAGCACATATGGCACATACTGGAGATTAACATAACAGTCCCTTGAGGAGATTCTTCCATATTTAGCGACAATGGATACAGACAACGTGGGAATAGTAAAAACGGTTTGTTTTTTTCGGAAGCGATGTATTTATTGTTATTTTTGTTCAACAAATATGACTACCTGTTCCTGCTATATGCATATTTATACTAATGGACTAGTGGCGTAACCAGGGTGAGGCAGGTGGGAGCATGTGCCCTAAGGACCTAATTTACTAGCAAAACTAATAGAAATAAAAGTTTAATTTTATTTAACAATAAAAGTGTATTTGGTTTTTATTATTTGGTAAACGGTAATATAACGAATGACCAGTCTGAGTACCAATATAAGAATTGCCAGCTTCGGGGACCGCGTGATCTAACGCGCTATTCTCGTGTTAGACTAGACTGCCGATGATGAGGAGATAGAGGTTCGAATCTCGGTCGGGTGAACTGAGGTTGGTTTTTAAAAATAAATTCACTCTACCGCCATGAAAATGCGGGTACACTTCCTGTAAATATAACCTTCCTAATCCCTAAAACCATTAGAGTAATTAGTATATAAACGTATAATCCGAACGGTTAGTAAGATGGGATGCTAAAAAAACAATCAGCCGAATTTAAAAAAATAGTTTTCAAAGGGTGGGGGTGCCATTTTTTATTTTACCATAGACTCTAACTAAGCCTTTGAGAGTGAGTTAAGGTTTTAAAATGCATCCACATTTGCATGAAAGCGGAGTGTAAAACCATTTGAGAAATAAAAAACACCCTCAGTACACTCGACTGGGATTTGAACCATGATCACCCTCCCCTCCCCCCAACAGCAGTCCATTCTATTGCGAGAGTAACGCCTTAGACTTAGGTATCAGCAACTTATCGATCACCTTAGACCAGTCGATCTCATGGTGCATTTCAATCGGTCTCGTCAGAAAGCTACACCGTCATTACAAGTCGATATCTGAGTCTTTTAAGCTCACAAATATATCAAGTACCCTCAAATAATATTTGAGTCTTACAAAAATAAACTATATCGGTCATAATCGGTAATATTATAAAGATTAAATAGTTTAGTAGGAAAATATACATATATATACATACGTAAATATATACATACATACATATATGCATACATACATACATATATGCATACATACCTTCATATATGCATACATACATACATACATACATACATACATACATACATACATACATACATACATACATACATACATACAATACGTACATACATACATACACACATATACACATACATACATACATACATACATACATACATACATACATACATACATACATACATACATACATTCATATATAATCACGCCGTTCCCTTACGGGGTAGGCAAGAAACTGTGTATATAACTCAAAAACAACTTCGTACTTAATCCATCGTAACTTTCTCCACACTTCCTTGTTCTTGCGTACTCCCTTTATCCAAACAAGATCCATACACAGAGTCATACATGCTCTTTTATTCTTAAAGCTCAATATCTCTCTTTTTAGCACATTCGACTACCACATTTTAGCAACGCCTTACTTGGCCTACCCATTCCTTTTGATCCACACTCACCCTCATAACTTGCCCAAACCAACTTAACACGCTTCTTTCACATTGACCCAATAGATTCCCTTTCAAACAGCACCCATTCATTCCACCACCCATTCACCCACTCAGTCCATACGAGTTTTTCCACATATATTTCTTAGATAATTCATTCCAACAGAATTTTATTTATTTTATATTCTTTCTAGAATGGTGGGGAAATAAATATTTGAGGAAGGTTAATTTTAAGGAATAAATGTAAGATGCACTCACAAAATATAATTAAAAGCAGAGTAGAGAAACGATAAATGATCGCGAGACTTTTGATAAGTTTATAGACGATTGAGATCCAAAATTGTACCAACCCTGCTTTAGACCATTCAACTAGCGAAGAAGGTTTTATAATGATTTGTGTGTGTGTGTGTTAAAAGGCATACTACCCATTCGAGCTACACGCACCTTACGCTCTTAAGCAGTGAGCAACTTTTATTGTACTTAACGTGGGCAATACAAAAAAAAAAAAAGTTCGTGGGCCGCAATTTAAACGACAGCAAAAACACTTATTTAGTTAAAAAAAATGTATACTTACACCTGGGGAAAATGTGTATTTTTGCAACTTAAACGACCTACGTTAATAAACATAACAATGTTTGAAAGAAAATTTAAATTAATTTCATTTTTTATTTAATATTTTTGAGGTATTAAAGGCTTACTTTCTGACTCGACTGATTAAATGAGCACATGACTTAAAAATTAACTTAACTGGAGAATTTACATAACACCCAGCCCTCCGGCCGTTAATTCATAACTGTAAAAGTGTTAACCCAAATTTCACCGATGATACGTTTTCGGTCATGCCAGGAATCGAACCCGGGACCCATTGCAGAGCAGAAGAAGACGCTACCGATTGAGCTAAGGCGTTGGACTTAAAACTAATTAATTTAGAGCATGCGTATACGCCATAAACAGGAAGGAAAAATGAATTTGGCGAGTCTGGTAGAAAGAGAAATTTAAAACAAACTTTTTTGAGGTCTACATTGATATCATTTTAGCATGTTATTTTATAAAAATTGATATACATAATATAAATATAAAACGTGATAGCTGCAGATCAGATGACTTGACCTATGAATACGCAAAATTAGAAGTACCTTTTCTAACTATCAGATAAGTTTCTTCCTAAGAACCATGGATTGTAGCTGAAGTTATTTTGTAGCTTATGCAATTATATAAGGTGTGTGTGTCTATAAAGTACAAGCTAAGTATCCCCATTAAATATAATTACTCTGTGGAAAAAAATATCACTATATAGCCAAATAAGCCAATTATTATTTTGTTATCTGATCTCAACTTATCTGGGATAGACATTTTTATTCCTTAAAAAACCAAGTAGTGTGACCCTTACCCTATGTTTTCCACTTTGGGAGGCTAGATTTATTTCGGTCCTCAATCTGTTATAAAAAATAAATCATCGTTATAAAGAAGCTGTGTCTCAATGAGTTACATAAGTATATGAACTTTGTTCTTTCCATAGGATGCTTTGCGGCATTCGTTTATCCGTGACCCATCTCGTCTGCTCACACAAGCAAGAGCGATGTAGTCTTGGCCTCAGCTCTGGTCAAGATGGTCTAGTCATTGTTATACAGACCGTGATAAATTCCCTCTATTAGACTTTGGTTCGAATACTGGTGGAGTTGAAGGTTTTAGGTATCTGCTGGGTGACTGGGTACCAGCATTTTTATGGAGGTAAAGGAGGAAATCATTTGGGGAAAACCACCCCGGTTGCACCCAAGCGGGACACCAATCTACCCATCATTGGTAATCCAGTCTATTGCGAGAATGACGCCTTAGACCATTATAACAGCGATGTGGGTATTAATATGTTAACAACTATTATTTGAAAGTACTTATAAAATAATATATAATGATAAACACCAATCGTGAGATTACACAGCCAGACAAAGAATAATATCCCTGATAAAACTTATGTAATAGCCATGTAGAAGGAAAAGAAATAGCAATTAAACCCCCAAATATAATTTATAATGTGCATTGCCTGATTATATAACTAATGTTCATTTCATAACTAGAACCATAGCTATAAACTAACATGCGAGTATGAAAATAAAACGAAAACATGAGCTTGTGCAACTATTTATTTCCTCATTTCGAAAGTCAGACACACAAAATACTAATGTATTATTTAATATGTAAGACTGTGCTTTTATAATGAAGCTTGAAAGTTATAATTTGAAATATTTACTACTTTTGAAACATATGTTAGTTAAAAATAATCGCGTTTCTTCTATATGTGTGTTAGTATATTTAGTATAGTTATATTCGTTACATCTAATGCCAAAGTAAAAGTTAATAACCATAGAGAAGAGGATAAAAAGGGTAAATTTTAAGAAAAATAAATATTTTTTAGGAGGGGTTATTAAACGTTAATTTTTTGAACCGACTAATCACAAGACTTAAAAACTAAATTAAATAGAGAATAGACACAACATCCAGTCCTAGACCGTTGATTTATTATTGTGAAAGGAAAAACTCACCTTTTACCAGTGATGAATTTTTCGGCTATGCTGGTAATCGAGCTCGAAATGCTTAGCTCAGAATTCAAGCGCGCCTCTGACTGAGCTAAGTTTGTGGACATGATCATTCATTAGCCATTAGCATAATAAACTCTCCCCATTTAAGATGAAGATGTAGGGGACGCGAGAAAGGCCAGTGTTTTTGCAGTTTTTATAGCAAAACATTTTATGGCCAAAATAAATCAAATATTGCTCCAGTGGAAACATAGAGTTCAACTTTCTTACATGATGATATAAACAGTTATTGAATATTTTTCATGAGCATAGCGGCTATAAATGAGAAACTTTTTAAATGAAGAGAAAAAGTTGTCACTATATTCCAGGAAACCCTTGACAGATATTTTAAAAAAAATGTTGAGGTCCCTATGTGAAGAAAACTAAACTCTATATTTATACTGGAGCAATATTTGATTTATTTAACCAAAACAATTTTTTACATAAACGCTGGAAAAACACCGACCTTTTCTCGCGTTCCCTACATCCACACCTTAAGAATTCTCACTATCTCCAAGTAAATTATCATGTAAAATACATCCTTAAAATACACTTTCATAAACCTGATAAATAAGTTTATATTATTTTGTGAGCTGATAATTGTAAAAACAAATAGTAAAACACGTGAAAATAAAAACTATCAAAAACTTGAGGCCACGTCAAATCGGATTGAAAGAAATAAAGTGACGCGCCTCGCATCATAGATAAAAGGAATAGCAGTTCTGTGTAACTGGTTGCGTTAAAGGCGCTAGAATAGTCGAGCAAAAGCTTCTAAACGCCTGAAACCAAGTGGGCTTATAACGTTATAGGGTGGAGCTGTCCAGCAGTAGGAGAACAAATAGAGGAGGAGGAAAATACATACACAAACACATACAATGTCAATAAATTAGGCCTATGAAATATAAAATTAAATAATGAAAGAGAATGAATACAGTACATGATAATACTGAACCAGCCTACGCAAAGTTAGCGTCAAAACGTAATTAAAAAAATAAGTCGTCTCAAAAAGTGAGATGAATGGATTAAATAAAAGTGTTTAAATCAATTAAGTTGATAAACGTTACAAATGTAAAATCTGGCACCATTGTTCATAGCTAGCGACGAGTATTTTTTGGCATAAAAAGTTTTATTTATTATAGAAACTGCATAAACACGCACCCTTACTTACGCTGCCTTATTACACCCTCTTCATTTCTCCACCTTACGTGGTTTATATGGTTTATTTGACTCGTGCTTGTATCTTAGACCTTGGTTCACGCTAACTTTTGACCCTTTCTGACAGTTTTAAAGCTACTCAAAATGAGTTCAATAACCATCCAATCCACCTCAGTGGTGTCATGGTCTAAGGCGCTACGCTCAAAATAGACTAAACTGCCGATAATGGGGAGATCAAGGTTCGAATCTCAGTCGGGTGTTTTAAGGGCGGTTTTTTCAAAAGGCTTTTCCTTTATCCCTTCACGAAAAATAAGTCACACTTCATCTAAATAAAACCTTCCTAGTCCCTAAAACAACTAGCGTAGTAATCTAATAAGCTAATAATCCAAACGGGTAGTAAGAAGTGGTGCTAAGAAAATCTATATAGTCATCCACCTTGTAACAAAGGCTTAATCAAGTTGACCAGTACTGTCAAATTTCATAATTTACCAAAGTGAAAAAATATATACAAGGGAAGGATGGCACTGTAACTGTTATTAGATTCTTTTGAACTCTCAGAAAAAGCCAAAATCAACGCGAATAGAGTATTTAATCCCGCCATGCATTAAAAGGAAGTGTAAATAATTCAATAATAGTCAAATTTTCGAAGGTGTGACCTTTTAGAAAACAACAGTATTTTTGGCCAAAATAGATAACATTTTACTATTTTATTAATATATTTTTATAGGTATTATAAATACCTACCAAAAGTTGCGCCTGAAGATTGCAGATTATTGGCTAATTTGTAAAACCATTCTTTGTTTACGAGTGCATCACCATGGACACCCTGATTTGTGTATGATAGAACAGTGTTGACACATTTAATAACACTATGTCATTACTATTTTAACTACTAAATGCTTAAAATAATAACAAAAGATTAACAATTTTCTACATACCCTTTAATTATTCATTGCTTAAAAACAATGTCCTTAAAATGGCCACCATTATATGCCATACACTGTTGTATGTGCTTCTATAATCTTGACATGACTTTACGCAATGTCTCTTGTTGAATTGCTTCAACTTCCACGACAATTCTTTAAGTTCCTGAAATGTTCTTGGGTGAATCACATAGACGTGGTTTTTTAACATACGCAACGAGAAAAATTCCGGAGCTATTAAGTCTGGTGAACGTGGTGGCCGGGCGACGTCCCCAATTCGTGAAACAAGTTGCCCAGGAAGCATTTTGTGAGGCACTTCCATTGATGTTCGACCTTTCTGACCCACATAACCCGAAGATTGGCCTACTCGAAGGACTGACTACCCTTTGGCCAGCCGCCCAGCTCCGCCACAACTCAAGCGGCCAACACGCACTTTCTTTTGTGGGTCATGTTTACGCGACTCACCAAAGAACAATTTAGGGACTAAAAACAATTCAACAAGAGACATTGCACAAATTCATGTCAAGATTCTAGAAGTGCATACATCAATATATTGCAAACATTGGTGGTCATTTTAAGGACATTGTTTTTAAAAAAAATAATAATTCTAGACTTTGTATAAAATTGTCAATCCTTTGTTGTTATTTTGAGTTTAATTTGAAGCATTTTGTATTTAAAATAGTAGAGATATAGTGTTATTAAATATGTCAACACTTTCTGCCCCACTCTGTATATCAGTAAATAAAGTATTTATTTTTGGTTAAATATAAAAACTCAATTGTTATTTAAGGGTTGTGGTGCGCCAAATATAAAGAGATCTGGAAGAGGGGTTGTTTTAAAGATATCACTGAGGTTTTAAGGATATATATATATATATATTAAACACTGAAAGCTAAAAATCGATGAAAAGGTGATGACTTTTACTAGTAAGCCTTTAACTAGAAAGTCGAATAAGCTTAATTTTTAGATAGCTTTTCCCAATTAAAAAAAACCCACAATAATCTGCAGTCATCGCTGCAACGATTAACCAGTATGATTACAAGAAGAATGGAAAAATATATATTTTCCCACACGGGAGCATTTGTTTGCATACGGCCTTGACTTTTAAACCGTTATCCCTGATTTGACCTGCATGTTTGATGATTCACACGTCTCCTAGTCACATGTCCATCCAGGTACGGAACATCAAAGGTCAATCAATATGTTAACCTTCATTTTTCTAGTAACATGAAAATGGACAGCATCTTGTTTTATACAGAGTTGAATGTTTATAATTTTATCGAAACATGATATTAAGTGTCTATCACACACTGTTATTTATTGCTAAGAAAGTGATTAAATAATTAGATACTAATGTATGGCTTCTACACTCATATAAAATAAAATGACCACACAAATTGTGAAAATATATTTATTTTTACAATTTATTATGATTTTTTATTTTTATATTTATATTTGGCTTATAACTTTACTAAATCTAAATTTTACTAAGTTGTAGTCTTAGTTGAATAATGTTATCGATTGAAATCATGTGTAATTGAGTGAATTATGATAACTTGGAAACGACAATCAAACCAAGGATTTTGGTTTGTGATTTAAATATATACTTATTTAATTCATACAAGCGAATTATGCTGGAATTTAAATCATAAAGTTTTTTATCACCGCACCTGACTACCCGTTAGGATTATACACCTATGTGCTAATTATGCTGATGGTTTTTTGAATTAGGAGGGTTATATTTATAGGACGTGTACCCACATTTGCGTGGAGGGAGAGTGAAAAACATTTTGGAAAAACAACTCTCAGTACACCCGACCGAGATTCAAACCTCGATATCCCCATAATCGGCAATCTAGTCTACTGCAAGAGTAGCGCGTTTGACCTAAAGTTGTATAAAAGACTTTGTGATAGTTTATAATATACAACAAATTCAGGGTATTAATAGATTTAAAATGTTCATGGAATCAACTTTTATCTAAAAGGATACGATTAAATTGTAGTAAAATTACCCAAAGTCACTTATTGAAGAGGAGAGATTACACTAATGCTATCAACTGGACCACATTTCAATGTATATGTGATTGAAAATTATTTTATATCATTAAAACTTCTAAAGTGGGAGACATGACTTAAGAAGAATTTGTTCCCTTTCAAAATAATTTTAATAGCCTGTTATTTTATGTGCATACTAAGAACAAGCTTCCATGCCGGTGGGCATGCGTCTAAATGTAAAGTTCATTTAGTATAGTTTAACAATCATGTAGAGGTCAGGGCTCAAATCCCTGTTGGGTGTACTAAGGGTAGTTTTTCCAACATGGTTACCAAGCTACCTCTACACAAATAGTGTTACATTTCCTCTATAATTCTATATTCTTCATCCCTATCACATTATCGTAATTAATGTATGAGTATATGCAGACCTCATTGGCCGAATGGTCTAACCTCTAAAGCGTCACTCTCATGATAGACTGGCCTGGTGATGATGGGGAGATCGGGGATCGAATACCGGTCGAGTATATTGAGGGTGGATTTTTCTAAATGGTTTCTAACTCTTTTTCCACGCAAATGCGAGTAGATTACCTCTAAAATGCTGACTTCCTCATCTCTAACACATTAGATGAGTTAAACTAGATGTGGATAACCTGAAGAGGTAGTAAGACCGGGTGAAAAAAAACCAAGCTTTTCCTACTCTACAACCGTCCATCCATCTTATTGTGGTCGAGTGGACAGGTTAACCTATTTGATAGGAATGAAAATTTTTGTGACCTTGAATGAGAAGTATAATTCGCCACGCCCTTTTGACCTACAAGATGTAGTTTTTTCCACAAAAGTACGGTGAGTTTTTTTTTTACTAACTGCACCATCCAGTATTCACCTGAACAACTCTTTACGTGACTATAGTTCAATTTTCGTATAAATGACCATATACAACCAACTAAAAAGGGTTTTTTATCGCCGCTTCTTACTTTTTTTGTTATCACCGCGTCTTACTACCTATTCAAATTATACGCATATTTTATAATAACTCTAATGGAGTAGTAATGAGGAAGTAATAATTTTAGAGGTAATCTGCCCGAATTTGTGTGGAAAGAGAGTGGGAAACTATTTTTTTTAAACCCACAAAACCCACTCAGTAGACCCTACCGGTATTAAAACCCCGACCTCCCCATAATTAGCAGGCCAACACGAGAGTGACGCCTTAGACCATACAGCCACTGAAGTGGGCTATCTATAAATGTACAAGATCTACTTTAATGTCGGGTCATTTGATCTGTAGTTCTCAATTTTCATAAATACTATTAATACCTACAAAACAACACTGATCTCCTCTGTGGTCTAGCGACCAGCGTCACTGGCTACAGTTCCTTAAGGTCCCGGGTTAGATCCCTAGCACTTCCAGATTAATTGTGAAGCAGTGGGTCTGTAACAGTGTCAAACTCAGCCTCGTGAGGACAAATGAGGAGCTACTTGAATAAAGAAGTGGCATGTCCGTTCTATAAAACTGAGGTTAACGGCAGGAGGGTTCGTTGTGCTGACCACATGACACCTTCTACCCGTAGCGGTTGGCACTATATTCACTAAAAATATATATATATGACGCTTGTTCGATATAGCTCGATTGCGTGCTGACGCAATGGACTTTAATTTTTTATGAAATAGCATAATGTAATAACAATTTTGTATTTTCTAAAAGGCTGTATAAATCCATGCATATAGGAGTATTTTTTAAAATTATAAAGCCCTTGCTAAAAAAAACTGTCCCATGTACAGTGGGGTCCCAGGCTGTGAAGTTGGAAAAAGTAGAAATTTGTGACAGGGACTGTACTCGATTCAGTAAGAAATAACTTACGTGATGACTAACAGTATATAATACATAGTTTGACTACCATACGAAGAACCTTATCTGTCAGTTCAACCCACTGTTTCGCATTTTCTAGTGGTCAACATTGCTGGCTACTAATCTACAGAAGCTGGGTTCGATCTCCAGTGGTACCATAGGTATTTTTCCAAGGGGGATTTTGTTCCAACGTTTGGTTAGGCTTAAGTTAGTTTTAAGACTTCTACTGGCACTACATAATCATAATCATCATCATATATTCTCATCTTGATGAAGTTACCGTGACTGTATGGGTGTCCCAACCTCAGAAGAAGGTTAAATATCCGTCACTACCAGTAGAAGACCAGGAATGTCTAGATGACAAAGCCTGGTGGTATATGACAAAAGAAATTTAAAAAATAATTTACTAGTGATTTAACCCCGCTCTCCTGGGTAGACATTACCGTGAAATTATATTATTTTTTAATTAACTTTACTACGTTTCTCTTTTCTTTTCTTTTTACCATGACATTTTACCACCAAAATGATCAACGATTTTACATAAGGGTTGGTACAGATATTGAGAATATTTTGGGAATAATTGTGAGTGTAGGCCTATATAAATAAGGAGAGGGGACAGAAAAATAAAATTATTAATCAATTTTTGGAACCACCCCTCTCCCCACCCCAATATGACAGGCAGAGATGCAAAAATACCTCTCACCAGCACTCCAGTCTTTTACATTTTTATCATCACGTTTTACTACCCGTTCAGGTTATACGCTTATGTACTAATCACGCCAATGGTTTTAGGGATGAGGAAAGTTATACTTATATGAAGTGTATCTGCATTTGCGTAAAGGGAGAGTGAAAAACCATTTAGGGAAAAAAAAAACCTCAGTACACCCGACTAAAATTTGAAGCTTGATCTCTCAATCATCGGCATTCTAGTCCACTGTGAGGGCTGCGCCTTATTCCATGCGGCCAATGAACATGGGCAAGTTTTAAATTATTATTTTTTCACGCAAAACTCACTACCTGTTCTTGCTATACTATTATATTAATTCCGGTAATGTGATAGGAATGAGGAAAAGTATAATTTATATCAAATGTACCAACATTTACGCGAAGAAAGAGTTATAAATATGTTTAAGTAAAAAAAATCAGTTCACCCCGCCAGGATTCAAACCCTGTCCTTCCCGCCCACAGCACACAGGACTAAACGAGTTTGACATATTGTCGGCGTGGCGTGGGGTCTTGCTATGTCTCTGTTCTCTAAATAGTATAAGACCGGCTCGTGTGGACCGGACTTGAGAGGAAGATGGTCTAGCCCTACCGGTCGACGGGTGTGTGTTCTTTGAACCTGCTCACCTTGGCTACTCCCGACAGGTTTTTGTCGTACAACTTACAGACTAGCGAGGGCCGCGCTTGGCACAGGCAGTCACGGATGTAGATCCGAGGAGAAGTAATTGATAGGACTGCTTGACCGCTGTATTCCACGCGGGAAAAGCAGGGCACAGATACATACACTCATACAAATATACACTTATATACAACACATGCACTCATATACAACACATACACTCATATACAACACATACACTCATATACAACACATACACTCATATACAACACATACACTAACAACACATACACTCTCACACACGTACACACATACACTCTCACACACGTACACACATACACATATACACACACCCATACACTCATATACAACACATACACTCATATACAACACATACACTCATATACAGCACATACACTCATATACAGCACATACACTCATATACAACACATACACTCATATACAGCACATACACTCTCACACACGTACACACATACACATATACACACACCCATACACTCATATACAAATACAACACATACACTCTCACACACGTAACACACATACACTCTCACACACGTACACACATACACATATACACACACCCATACATTCATATACAACACATACACTTTCTCACACACACGTACACACATACACTCTCACACGCATATACACACACATACACATTCCACGTATAACACCTATACAGTATTAGGTAGGAAATACAGATTGAACAGACGTCGCATTGTGGTGCAGTTTTCTGTATTCTTCGTTATAAAACATTGGAATTCGGAGCAGGAGAAATATTTTACTAAACTTATTAAAGAAAAACACTGCAAAAAAAATTTTCATTTTGAAAATAGAATATACCTCACCGATCCTAACTCCACTGTCTTCAAAAGAAGAATGCGGAAAACATCACTTTGATAGACTTCTCCCTTCAAACGTAGCCGTCTACATTATAGCCCAGTTAATCGTTAGTCAGATGGGCTCTTAAGTGATATGCTTTTCAAATAAGTGTGCCACCATTCCGTTGAAAAGAATTATTAGAAATTTGCATGAGTCCAACTGTGATTTATTGAAAGATAAATGAAAGGATCGCTGCTCTCTCCAAAATTTTACTTGGATCTATATTTAAATCAAAAGATCCAACATTGCGTGCTTACTTACTTAATAGTATTAAGAAGTTGACATTTTATTGCCGCACTTACAAAAGTACGTTACCTTCCCCAATATTGAGCTAGTTCTAACCAGTCCACCTCATTTCACCCTATCCCTATTTTAAGCCAGTCCCCTTCACTACACCCCTTACCTATCTTGAGCTAGTTCTATCCAGTCCACCTCATTACAACCTATCCCTATTTTAAGCCCATCCCTTTTATTACACCATTTCCCTATCTTGAAATAGTTCTATCCAGTCCAGATTATTACACATTATCCCTATCTTGAGCTAGTTCTATCCAGTCCCCCTCACTACACCCTATCTCTTTCAGGTCCAATCTAATGTTATCTTCCCATCTGCATCTAGGTCTGCCCAATGGTATCTTCCCATTGGGTTCACCAGTCAATACCCTGAACACAGTTATAGATTTTCCTATTCTCACTGCATGTCTTGCCCCCCGTAATCAGTAAGATTTGATCACCCTGAATATGTTTGGTAAGGGTATGTATCTCATCATTATGTAACCTTATATTTCTTCACTATGCCATTTTTTGATCAAATGTTTTCCCAAACAATATTGCTAAGAAATAAATTAAATATCCGGAATTTTATTTCGCAAAATGTCAAAATAGTTGGAATGTAAAAAAAAATTATGTGTACAATCTGGTGTGTTCAGTTATAGAACATTTTGAAAAAAAGTTCCAAATAAACCAGATTTAAACTAAATTATAAAGTTCAAGCGATATTCTTAATCTATCTGATATTAACTTAAACACATCTATCAACTAATGACTACCTTGAAGCTTTTGACCTTTTTAAATTAAATTTTCCCAAGAGAATCGACTAAAGACCCTATTAAGAACAACCAAAGATTTAGTTTTTGAAAGTACTACCCAGACATTTATGGCAGACTTTTTATCTGTAAAAAAAAATCTCGAACTCTGACCTTTTCATGACTAACATTATTGCCCTCAGGCGGACCAGGCCACTGAACACATCCTTAGCCGCGAGACAACTGAAGGCCGAATACCGTAAACGAATAAAAAATCCTGAGGATATAATTATTTTTTTAAGTCTGTGTTACACGACCATATAAAACTTGAAACGTTTAATAGTAAAACATAAATAGTACTGCTTTCCACGATCCATTATAATTTGAAAAATCTTGCACTACACGATTTCACAAAACTTGAACAAGCTCAATTCCAGTAAACTTTAACATTAATCGTGTGTACAACCAAATTTGAATGAAATAAAAATAACTCTATGGTTGCAGCCCACAAGAAAGCTATACCGATCAAGAGGCCACCGCAATTTGGTGAATATAGTACTAACAGAGGGTGTCGTGTGGTCAGCACAAAGAGCCCTCCGACCATTAACCTCAGTTTTCTAGATTGGATCCACTACGTCTTTAATGTAGTAGCTCCTCATTTGTCCTCAAGAGGCTGAGTCATTTATTCCTAATTTAGTACATCTCAAAACTTAGTTATTAATTGCTTAGAATCTTTGCTGTGCTTTATAGTTTACTTGTCTGCGATCACAATTATTTCATTGTTTTATTTAAGAAATTGATATTTTAAACATACATTATTTTTAATATTATAAGGAACGTACTAGAGGTTCATTATCTGATGTTTTGATTCTACTCCTTATAAAGTTTGTAAGTTAGTACGTTCCTTGTAATATCAATTTCATATTTTTCCTTACTACAATTAAAATGAATATAACTAAAAATACTTTACTTAATTTAATATATTTACATTCAAATGTTATCAGTTCTTTGATCCGAAGTATTAGCGTTTGGAAAAGTAGCTTATAATACAATAGGTTATGGCTAATTCAAGAGTGATTATTTCGAAAGATTGGATATTTCGAACCCATCATGATTCGCCATGAAATTCTTATTTAAATCAATGTTAAAAAACCTTTAATTCGAATTTTAAAAAGAAATATTTGTATAATTTGAAGCCTATACATTATTAATTTTTGAGTTAATACTTATTTCAAACCTAACTTTACGATCTTTATTAAATCACCCATATACCAAGAATGTCAAATAAAGTGTCCTAGAATAGGGGCTATGTTGGCTCGCATTTCTTAGCTTCTGTGTGACAATGAACTCACGTGATTACAAGCGTGTAGGGAGAAAAAAGTCATGTTCCACTTCTTCAATGATTTAAGTCTGCTATTTTCATATGTTAATAAGTTTTTATATTTTGTTTTCAATTTTTCAATTATGTTGTTTATGAGTATTTTATACAGCATAGGCCAATATTAGATGTGTGTGATTATATGTAGCATATATAAGGATTATTGGTTTACCAGCTGCTTAGACAGTCATAAATATTGTTAGTTTGAATTTTATATATATTTCAAATTTTGGTAGACACTCTTTAGACTTTGAATTAAAAAAAGTGCCACTATGTATATATATATAAATACAAAGTGGCACTTTTTTAATACGTACATATACGTTTAACGTTCAGAGTAAATGATACAATTAGATCGGAAGAACCACTTTAATAGAGCATCCAATCGGGATTCATCCCCTAATTCTCCATCACCAGCAATAAAGTTCAGAGTGAGTAAAACACCTTAAACCCCATGGCTATTGGTGCGCGTGCGCCTAGGTTTATATATCACTCGACCAGGGCTAGTACCATTTAAATACAACATTTGTCCTAGTAGATATTCCTCAATGGAATACTTGTATACATATACTACAAATAATAGAATAGTAACATTTTATTGGTCATATAGCTTGATCATGTATCAGTGAAATTAAATATGTGTAGTAAGTATATGTACGCATGCGTTTTAATGCTAAGTTTATTTGATCATATAGTTATGTGTATTATTACGTTATTTTAGATGAAAATATTAATTGAATAACATGACAATAAGTTTGGAAGCTTAAAAACTATTGGGTATTAAAAACAAGTTTTACTACATATATATATTCAAACATACATACATACATACATACGTACGTACGTACATTTATACATACATGCATACATACATACGTACGTACATACATACGTATGTACATACATACATACGTATGTACATACATACATACATACATACATACATACATACATACATACATACATACATACATACATACATACATACATAC
>CABFWB010001468.1:0-26062 GCA_902151455.1 Timema bartmani
ATCAGATAAATCTGTGCCGGGACCGAGGATTGAACCCCGGACCCTCAACACAGAAGTCTGACACCTTACCCCTAGACCACTAGGTCACCCAACACTCAGTTAACTCACTAAAATGTGTTTTGGCAGAGGTTAACCTTAAATTTAATTATGTTTTTTAAACTTTTACTACTTAACATATTTGAAAGAAAAATATTGTTTTGTCCATACTATATTGTAAATCAGTAAGTTTTTGTAACAACATTTTTAACTTGTATATATCTATTTTAGACTTGTCTGCAACTTGTGTATGGTCAAGTTGTTGATGCATTATTAATTTCATGTTAATTGTTTAGATCTGACAATGTTTTTTCACCTGAAGTAAAGCTAAATCATACTTTTTGACTGTAATTTCACTGAATACATCTACCAAATTATTAACTGTTTAAATTATAATATTAAATTCTTTATATATATATCTCTCTAGAGCAATCTGTCTAAGTCTTAATTTTTAAATCTAAATATAAAGCCAAAGAACAAACATAAACGAATGTGTTTATTTAATAAAAATATGGTCTTACATAAATTACTTTACTTTTTATTAATAAATCTGAGTCGCAGTAAACAAGACTGCCAATGACGGGGAGATTGAGGTTAGACTCTCGATGGTGTACAGAGGGTGGTTTTCCAAAATTGTTTTCCAATCTCCCTCCACGCAAATGCGGGTACACTTCTATAAACATATCCTTTCAAATTCCTAAAACCATTAGCGTAGTTAGTAAATAAACGTATAACCCGAAAGGGTAGTTAGACATGGTGCTAAAAAAAATCTGAGGCACACTGTATATTTCTGTAGATGAAGGAAATTCATCACGTGGTAAATTGGTTTACAGAACACATGACAAATGTTTATGCCACTCATTAGTTTATTTTTACTGAGGGAGTATCCGGGGGAAAAGGAATTTATATCGAGTGTAACAAATAAATTGTCATGAGCCGCAAACTTTCTGCGTAACAGTGGTCGGAAAACAGTGATGGGTCTTTATCGGGCTTTAGAGAAAGAGAGGTATCTGTATCGAACACATCTCATATAAATTATAATATGTAGAGTTTGTAAAAACTATACCACAACTCTGAAATTATATATTAATTATTATTACACAAGCTGCTACTTACCGAAATGAAATTGTTTGAATCTACAGATAAAAAATAATTTAAAAATCCATATTTATATATAATTACTTACTCCAAATTAGAAAAAGCTGTTGTTTTTCTTATATATAATAAGGATTCCTATTTTTAATTTAGCCCAACACTTCAAGTATATATATATATGTATGTACATACTAGCTCTTTTTTCTAATATTCTTTTTTTCCAGCCGATCCTTTATTGAAAGGACTAGACTTGCCATCAAATTAGTAAATTAAAATATGGTTAATTATGAAACGCAATCTTATAGCAAATGCAAATTTTTTTTGCAGTGTTTTGATAGGGTATAAAATGTATTTTTTAGAAGAAAAATTAAAGAAAAGAAAGAATTTATACAAGTAAAAGAAAATTTGTCATTAGCAAAACTATAGCCCTATATGAAAATGACATAGCACTGACAGCCTCAACCCATTTATTTATAAAACTAATTACACTGCATATTTACAATTTTTCATTGTTTCTAAATCCATTAACCTTGTCCATAATTGATTTCTAAAAAGTATGTTTAAATAATGATAAAATCTAATAAATTGCAAATATCGCAAATACATCTAATTTTCACCATTAAAACGTATTCAAAGACCATGACGAAATATATATAAATACTTTACATAGATTCCAGAAAAATATTAACCCACATTGGTGGTTACATGGTTTAAGTGTCAGGATTGCTACTAACTGTACTACCTTTGAAGGCTGTCTCTTTTTATCATGGTATTTGACACGCACTTTCTAACAAAAGCTACGAAAGATTTTATGACTCTTTTAATTTACGACGGTACATCTACTACACATCCAACTCTATCTCTTATATATCCACTAATGTACCATCAGAAAGACCCACTTTTGTGGCCATATGGTCTAAGGCGTCACTCTCGCAGTAGATTATACTGATGATGGTGGGAAAATCGAGGTTCGAACCTACGTCAGGTGTACCTTGGGTGTTTTTCCCAAAATGGTTTTAGATTTTTCCTCCACTCAAATTTGGATACATTTCATCTAAATATAACCTTTATTCCTAAAACCACTAGTGTAATTAGTGAATAAGCCTATAACTCAAACAGGTAGTAAGACGTGGTGCTAAAAGATTAAATAACTTCATCATCCCCACCAGAAATTAAACCAGAGCTCCCTAGGAATTGTGCTCAATTACTCTAGCCACAAAATCACAGGAAGAGGTTTATTTTAATTCAAAGTAGAACTAAATAAAATTCAGAATTTGTGAAGCAACACATTTATGGACAGATTTATAGCTTAGTACGGATCTTTTTGGGCGAAATCATCTTTGCGGGTGAAAAAAAAAAAGAGGAAAGATATTTTTAGTGTTTTGGATTGAAATTATTCGGGTAAAATATCTCGTCAAGCAAAATCTTAAGATTGAGGGTTGAACCTTATTATATCCTTAAAGTGGGCATGTATGGAACGTGAGTAGAGGCTATGGTTTTTGCAGTTTTTATAGCAAATTTTTTTTTGACTGGAATAAATAGAATATTTCATATGCCCGACCTTTTCTCGCGTGCCCACAGGCCCTTGTTTAAAACATTATATATAGTATATATATATATATATACTAACATATTAGTTTGTTTCTTTTTATTTTTTAATTATTTTATATTAGTATTGGTTGTCAGAAACGTATAAAACACAACCTAAGAAGCATTTGTTGGGAAAAAAATAATGAACCACCTCGTCCAAAACTAAAACATCGCCAGTATACTGTCCAATTTTCATAGGAAAAGTACTTTCTGACCTCTATCAAAGTTTCCAAAATTATTGTATAATATTCATAATATCTTCAACTGTCACTTGTGATATAGTATCAATGCCTATCAAATTAAAACGACATAAAATGAGATTTTAATCCTTATTGACAGTTTTAATAGTTATGAAATTAAATTTCCTGTCATAAGTTTTTGTTCATCGTGCTGATAAGAATTTTATTTTTCATATAATCTGCTTTAAATTATCTTAAATTTACAATACAGTAAATGAAATGATTACTAGCGAATGCAAGAAGCTACAACTAAAGATGTCTCAAAGATGTGGATGAGTACTCTTTCTTCCTCTTTTTATTCTTCATGTCATAAATATGTATGTATGAGTCATGAAATATAATTAAACATGGTTGCATAGTTTGTTAAAATAAAATGTCATCAATTTTGTCCGCAAAAAAAGTATACTTGTATTTTCTAAAATATCCCTCCTACCAGAATCATAATATAAATTTGAAAGGCATCCAGCTCTGTGGGCCAAATTTACATATCTCCCCAACCCCTATATGCTAGTATTAACTAATTCCTCGCCATAAGATCGCTACCCACAATCCCTACTCCCACACTTTGTCCCTGGGTAGCTCTCATCAGAAATAAAAAAAGATAGATTCTGTATACGCTATTTGGTGGTATTATGGTTATTTAAACATCTTAATTAAATGAATGAAAGATATTTGTTTTAGAATAGATGATAGTATGTATTTATCCGTGTCTGGGCTACATTACTCGTGGACCAGTTTGTGGGAATATAAGCCAGTACTAATGTACCGTTGCCCAGGAAACGCCCGAACATACTAATCGTACATCCTTTCCGTGGAGGTTCTTTTCATGCCCCGGTGAGATGAGGTGATGGTGAATATATGGTTGTGGAACCAGTGGAAATTCTTAACCTAACTTAAGCTTAACTAGCTAAACTCTGGTGAGGAGAATATACCCATGGCACCAGACGGAAATCGAACCAAGGACCCCTAGATTGGTAGCCAGGTATACTGACTACTATACCATGGGGCCAGTTTTAGTTATATTTAAAAAAAAACTAACGTATTTGACAGTTGCTCTACTCAGTGGAAGGACGTAAAGGTAATTTTGTTTTCTTTGCATCTCAAATAAAATAGGACACCGCTTAGTTCCTAAACGAGAGTTTGGAGTGAAATTGAAGGGGGGAGAGAAAACTATCTTCTTCCTCTCACACTTTTCCCCTCCCCCTATTTATTTAATTGCGTTTAACATTTAATCCCCCCTTACCCCTCTTAACATTTATTACCCCTTGTCCCAATAGGCCATCGACCTTTGCACCCCTCCCCTAACTCGATGTACCTGTTTGCACCCCGTACCTCCATAGTCAGAATTCCGTTTGCCCGTTTACCACAATGTTCATCCTCCATATTCTCATTTCTCTCCAAATTAGTTTTCTTCTTTTTGTCTTGCCAAGTCTCAGCTTCAACGAGCCCACTCCCCCACACAGATATATATTTAGGTAAGCTCCTGACAAATTAAATCTGTCGAAAGGAATGGAAAGTGCTCAGAATTCTGGAGGTATATAATGGTGCTGAGGGAGAGAAAGAGCATATTAATCTGCGGTCAGCAGCGCCCGCCTGGACGCCACTGAGATGAAAGGGGTCATTAGGAGCCTCTCCGCGCACGCACACACACATACACACACACACACACACATACACACATACACGAGATGATGCGGGTCGGTTACATCTCTACCACTGGCCCGAGGGTGAGGGGAAAGAACTTTTCCTTGTGTTCGTATTCAGATAGTTTAAATATGGATTAAATAGCCAAGCTATTATGTTTGCTAGTTACGGTTATATCCACATCTATATATTCATATTCTTTAGATTAAAAAAATTACACCTTAGCACGGGAATCGAACCCGGGAACATTGGCTTACCAAGCCAAAAGCCTCGTGTTCATTTCCCGTGTCCAGGTGTCATTTTTTTCAATTTAAGGGATAATATATTAGTTCTTCTAGTTTATTTAGTTAGGAGTATATAACGTACACTTTCTGCGTGAACTGATTATTTCATCACACGACTTACAAACTTACAGCCAACTCTACTAACTTGCTCATGCGCAGGGAAAAAAAACCTTAACCTGGCATATGTATTTAGCTAGGTTTTATACAGGGTGGGGTGGAAACAATTAGACTATCTATGCCGAGGAAAGTGATGGACAACGTGTTGAGGTTTGCCTGACGTCCGGTGGAGCTCGTCTGAGGGACATTATCTACAAAAAGTGAAAAAGTGTAGTATGTAGTTTGCTTTTATTTAGCTAGTGAGTGTTAACTTTTCAATTAAAAGTGTTAGATTTTAATTTACTAATCGTCTAATTTATTCGGCCTAACCTTGTATTTTATTTTGTTAAGGATATTTAACACGCACTTTCTACATAAACTGACTATATTATCACACAACTTACAAAATAACAACCGACTCTAGTACTTGCACATGGGTCAGGGCTGAAACTTAATTACCTATGGGTTTTTATTTTGTTAGGGGTATTTAACGTGAAATATTTCTGCAAAGATGTATTATTTCAGCACACTTCTTACAAACTAAAAACCATCTGCTACAACCTTGCCCATGGGGCTGTGAAAAAACTTATATTTTATTTGTATTTAGCTAGTTTTTATATTTTTTTTAAGGTATTTAGCTCTCACTTTCTGCTTTAACTGATTGTTTGATCACACGACTTACAAACTAAGAACCAACTCTATTTTACCCATAGGTCAGGGGAGAAACTTTATCTTATATGTATGTTTAGTTAATTTCTTACATTATCTTTTTTTTGGGGTATTTCACCAAACCCACTCTCGTCTATGTGCTTCAATAATATGAGTTTAACTGCATAAGTTCATGTTGCAACCCACCTAAAAGATGATATTTTACCAAATAATAGACTGAGCTCTAAATACGTACAAAATTTGGCATGGTTTGAACTTCATCGTAAAGGTCACATCAAATTAATCTGCCCCGCACAGTTGTTCATTGGTCTTTACGGTGTGTATATATATAAACACACCACAGATTGAAAATTGGAGTAGATCTAGTTCATTCTATTTGTATTAGTTTCGTCTATTATCATAGTAAAACCCTATTAAAATTCATTCAATTTTGATAATCAAAAATATGGTTTTCTAAGAAACTCCAACTGAACAACTGAAACCTCCAAAAAGAATCCACAAAAGTGATGTTTACTTTTGGTTTTATCCAAATATATTATTCTTTATTCCTTAATGTAACCATAATTATCGCTAAGAATACATATCAGTGTAATTTATCACACAATACATTATGTATTTGTCTCACAATAAGCAACATGTGACATGCTCTTGGTCGCCATTATTCTTAGACGTCATATTTTTCTTCCGACTGCTGGATGGCCCAGCGACCACCGACACAGGCTACTTTCTTCCCTTCCTCGTAGACCTCCACGTTCACCTTCCAGTAATTATTGATCCCGGCGCGTTTCTTTGTCAGTTCCATGAGAAATGGGGCGTTTATAATGTGGTACGTACCCTGAAAAGAAAGGTGAGGATAAAAAAAATCCCAGGGGGGGNGCTGTCAACAATAACTGCAGTCACCTGCCTGGTATCAACGCTGTCATGGTTACATTGTTGGATATACACTTTCGTTTGCTCTGAAAGGTATCAAACTTACCTTGATTGTTTACACTATGGTACGGTTTATAGTGGACCTACTTTAGCGGTGGACAGGAGACACCAAAATAATGAAAAAATCTTATAAAGCACAAGTTACCTTTGACTTTATTTCAGAGTTTTAGTCATATTTGTACTCAAGTAATGTGGAGTTGCTTTAACATTACAGAAGTGCTCAAAATGGCCACCTTCCGCCTGAATTCAAGAATTGCACTGTAGTGTATTTTCGAAAGAGTGCAGCACTCTACGACACGACAACTGCAGGCTAGTATTCAGGTCGAAGGTGGCCATTTTGAGCACTTCTGTAATGTTAAGACCCGCCTCGGTGGCGTAGTTGGCTAACGCGCTAATCGTGTTGAGCCCGACTGCCGAAGACGGGGAGATCGAGGTTCGAATCTCGGTCGGGTGAACTGGGGGTGGTTTTTCCTAAATGGTTTTCCACTCTCCCTCCACGCAAATGCGGGTTCACTTCCTATAAATTCAACCTTCCCAATTCCTAATCCATTAGCGTAATTAGTACTTAAGCGTATAACCCGAACGGGTAGTAAGACGCGGTGCTAAATAAATAAAATATAATGCTAAGCAACTCCACATTACTAGCGTACAGACATGAGTATAGCTCTGAGACAAGGTCAAGTGGGACACGTGTTTATATTTTTCAATGTTTTTGTGACTTACGTCCATCGTTGAAGCGGGTCCCACGTGTTACTGTACATCCTGAATAATAAGACCATAGTGAAGTCTGCCAAGTTAAGAGTGTGGGCTTTCATCTTAGACAAATTGATCTTTAACTGGATGTATGATGCAATAGAAACTAATCTTTTAACCTACTGCTAAACGATCACAATTCACAAACACAGTCATTAGAAATTATAGTGGGATTTTGATATGAAGGTACTTTTCAAAAATTCAGACATATTTTTATGACCAATGTTAATTTACTATAAAAGTAATATTAATTATTATTTCATAGGCACTGATGTATATCTATATAATGTGACAGTATCAAATCACACTACCCTACATATAAATATAAATATTATTTTAAATTATAAAAAAGGTTCCTTCTTCTTGATATTGGAGTTTATCTACCCGTTTTGGTTGTTGCATGTTCCATGGCATCTCTCTATAAATATACTGGGACTGCTGATGATGGGAAAATATGGGTTTGAATCCCTGGTGGATGTACTGAAACTGTTTTTCCCTACATTATTTTCCACTATCTCTTTATCTTCACTCAAATGAAAGTATATTTATTTTAGTTTATACCCTCCACATCTATAGCACATAAACTTATTAAAATTGTGTATACCTTGATTATGTAGTAAGACGTGGTTGTATAAAAAAAATATACCAGTTTAAATTTAGCAGGTAGACGCAAATAAATTGTCAATAAACTCAATATGGCACTGAAAAAGTGTCCCCTCCTCTTAGATCATGCAAAGCTACCATGTCACGATATGATATTATGGCCAATAATTTAGAACATAGCATAAATCGCTGTGTTATTCACCTAATGTTTTTTACTAGCGCTTTAAATTACAGAGGCTATGAACAACTTATTCTGAGTAATGGATATTATGAGGGTAGATTTGAATAGATTCACTATCATTAAATGAAAGGAGATGAGAAAACTGGTAGCTTGCAAATGGTAGATTTCTATTAGGTACTCACCGAGATTCAAACATCACCTCCCCGTTAGTTGAAATAATTATATTTTATTTTAGACCGTGTGACCCACAGCTATTTTCACAAGCATAATTCGCCAAAAAAAAAAACTTATACATTCCCGTGCTGAATCTCAATAAACGAGAGGAAAGCTCTTGTTGTCAGTAAAAATTCAGCTCATCCACCGCAGCTCATCAGTGTGGAAGTGTGAATTAAAGCTAGAAGTAGGCCTACAGTGAAAATTATACCTCCTGTGAACGTGGTGGCAGCTTGAACCCCCCCCCATACTTGTGGTCTCATCCCGATAAGATGGAATACAGCTCTAACACTTTGGACCACTATGGATTCAAAATAGATCTTCAAACTTAGCCTAGCCTCAAATGGCACACACCCAAATTAATTGGACCACTCTGGAGTCAAAATATATTATTAAGCTAAAATGGCACACAAACTCATGAATTGAACAAATATGGATTCAAAATGGACCTTCAATCTTTAACTATCCTAAAATGGCATACAGCCAAACTAATTGTACAACTATGGATTCAAAATGGCCACAAGTGACACTCACACACACAAACACACATATGAAAGTATGCACGTTATTCCTCCTAAAAGGAATGTATCTCTGGTGATTGAACCTGTTGTAGAGGACTCACCGGCTTGATAGGGCATGAGGAGAACACGTTCCAAGGAGGTCGTAGGTTTTCACAGGCGTTCGCCACGTTCCACGTTCCCTGGTTATAGCACTCGTACGAGTAGTCTGCCTCGTTCTCCTCGCAGTTCCACATGGTCACTTTCAGCTGAATCAACAAGACACCAAAACTCTCTATCACATCCATACGGTTGCTGTTAATCTTTCGACTGAGTTTGCAGGTTTTAAGGTATCATGGCAGGGAATGTGCGTTTGGGCCCGTATTTTTTTTTCAACTTAATGAATAGAAATAAAATAAAATAGTTATGTAATTAATATTAATATGAATGTCTGGGATACATCACTCGTAGCCCAGTTTGTGGAAAGATTAACCAGTACTTACGTATCTTTTCCCAGGTATGTACTAATCGCACATTCTTTCCATTGATGCTCTTTCTATGTCCAAACGAGATGAGGTGATGATGGTGATGGAGATAGAGAATATAAGAGTGTGGAACAAGTGGAAACTCTTAACCTAACTTGAGCCTAACTAATAAGAACCCGGTTATCATTAGGATAGTTCCACTTTTTTGGGAAAATACCCATGGTAACAGCTATGAATCGAATCCAGGACCCCTAGGGCAGAAGCCAGGTGCGCTGACCACTATATAACGGGGCCAGATTCCTTCAATTTATTTGTTTATTTTAATTTTTTCTAAACATAGCCATCTCAAAAGTTATTATCATACAGTATTGGCATTTTATAATAACTGTATATATTCATTTGTAAAGTTCATCATCAAATGCCAAATAGACTACCTATGACAAATAATCTAAAATAATAAATTTTGATATTACTACATGTAGTAAATCCAACTAAACAACCACCGAAGTAATATTTTATTTATTTCGCCTCGCAAAAAAACTATTTTTTGCTATAAAAATTTCAAACGTACTGCCTTTAGCTCACATTCCTTCCATCCCCCTTAAGAGCACCACCTAGTTATGTAGCATGTAGTTAGTTATGTAGCATCAAAACCAATAAAACAATCCTCAATAGTTTTTTAAATGTTTTGACTAAAATAAATCATTTGTTTGAGGAAGGCCAGCTCAATGTAACTATTTAGTCTGATCTCAGAACTGCGATAATTGACGTGAAACGTCCTTGAATATTAGATAATTTCACCTTTTTAATACTTTACCCAATATCTAACCTAAAATTTAATGTTTATTAATCCCTTACCGGCATGTTGATAATTTTAACCTCCACCGCCATATACATAACATACCCCTGCATAAATAACACGAGATTTCTGTACAACTGCAATGCGTCATATTTCAATTTACTTGAACCGCATCTTATTTTGCGCTAAATGATTTTTCAGCAGAGAATCTAAATATGGTTCTTCCAGACTGATTGGCCAACACCTTAATCTTGGTCTTACGCTCTGTATCACAGAAAATTTCAATAATGATGTTGAATAGTTCTTAAAAAATGTTTTCACTATAAATGAATCCATATAAATTTAACAGTTAATACATAAGTATGCGGTCTGAAGAATATTATTAAAATAAGTTGTGAAAGATGGCGTATAGAAAATAAATAGGCCTACAAATATATTAGTGAATGAAAAATGTAGTACTAGCTTATGTAGTTTGTTGAAATTCTAGAAGAGCTGTAATGTAACGGCCAAATGCATTCAAACAATTTATTTACCAAGAAGATGTTTGACTATTTTTTAAAGTAAGTCATTGAAAAACTCTTATTGGGTATCAAAGGAAATTTATATCTTCAAAATACATCAGACCAAACATATATATTTGTATTTTATTTCAATTAATTGTATTTCTTAAGTAAAGCTCATTTGATTTCATTCAAATTCTTACATTAAGGTACCATTATTTAAGTAGTTTAGTATATAGATAAGTCAGATAATTGGTTAGCTATGTAACTCTTGAATAAATTAAAAATATCTTATTTTAATTTTAAAATAAAAGAGTAAATATTAAGCTCTCTCGTTTGTCAAACTCGTTTATTTGTTTTTACGTATTTTCTAAAATATATTTTGAGATGAAGTTTTAAAAAAATTATTCCCTTTTATAATATACGTGCTTTATAAATATAGTCAGAAATAATGTATTAATTTAAAAGTTAAAAGCGCCAAATAAGCATTTGAAAACACAAATTAATGTATATTACGACCTATTCTCTTTAAAGAAATAGAAATGTTCCAAAAGGCCACCCATGAACATATGAGTTAAATAAATGAGCCTCTGACTTTTTTTTTCTATGGTTGGCCCAATTAAATAGAGCTCTATCTATACAAATATTAATTTAAATTAAAAACAATATAGCGCCGTTTACAAAACAAAAAAATATAAATTAGGTTATAAAAATAAATATATTAGATTAAGTATTTAAATGAATATCTACAATTCACAATACATATTTAATAATGATGTATTATGCTCACCAACATAAATAATATCTAGATTGTTAGCAAACACCTAGCATCTAACTGCCATTTAATAAAAGCTTTCATTCCCTAAGCTAAAAGACACAGAAAAAATATCAATACTTCATCTTAGATAATGTTGATAAAAATGAAATATTAGTTCTATCAATATAATATATGTACGCAGCTTTTTAATTAAAGTCATAATGGTTGTTAGATTAGGGCCTTTTGTGTCCTAAATCAGATGATTTCAGCACGATTACACCGAGAACTAAAAGTGACCATGACAGTCACTGGTAAAATGCAAATGTCTCTATTTGTATTATCTTCCATGCTAATCGTCCCCGTGGTGAACTGGTAAGTGCACGGATACTGGGTTTGATTCCCGGCTGGTACCTTGGGTATTTTTCCTGAAAGGGGAATCACCCCAACGGTCACCAGGTTTGGTTAGTTAGGCTTAAGTTAGGTTAAAGGTTTCCACTGGTTCCACACCTTCATACCATAATAATTCATCTCATCGGGACATGGAAAGATTCTCTACGGAAAGGATGTACGATTAAAACATTCGAGCATCCCCTGGAAAACGGCACATTAGTACTGGCTAATATTTCTACCACTAGGATACGATTGATGTAGTTCAGATGCGCAATATTTTTATTACTATCACTATTATTATTATTAATTAATAATTTCAATAGCGTAATTTCTTGTAAATTTACCCTCGATCACGTTGATATTCTTGTCCCTTCTCGGACCTCTCGTAATCCTAAATTATTTTTTCTTAGTGACTCTTACAATATTAGTCATATAGGTTGTTGTATACATAGCGCTAACTCCAGATTTGTCGAATTCGACTTTTATCACAAAAGAAAAACAAAACTCAGAGAGTTATTTAAGGAATCCCCTTACAACTAATTTACTCTGTATAGTCTCTGCCCCAAATACTTTAATATAAAATTTTCTGATTTATTATTTGCTTATTGTTACCGCATTTTAAATACTTCTCCTTTGACAACTCTCAAGTTTGGTATTTATTATTTTTGTCATTTATCATTATTATGTCCTATTTTTTTGTAATTATGCATCAGTATATATCATTATTTAGCTGCTATTGATTATTTAATTGTGATATTATAAGTGCTTGTTTGGTACTTGTGTATTTTTCAGTGCTGGCCTGTCATAGGTCTCACGACTGCTGACCAGCACTATAATAAAGGAAATTGAAATTATTAATATCATTATCATCTTCTTCCTTACTTAGCACAAGGTTACCGATGCCAGAATAATAATAAAAGTAAATACATAACATTGTATAATCCACCTAGTTTCTTATCAGTGATTGAAATGGCAGATGATTATCAACTGATGGCAGGCAAATCTTTGGTAGAATTTTGGTAGAATATTTTTGAAGAAATAAAAACTTTTTATTTTTGCAACATTGATAGTATTTTACAGTTAATATTCTTATTTTATTGATATTGGTGATATATATATAATATTTTTAAATTTATAAATGACGCCTTTAAACGGGAATCGAACCAGGGGCCTTTGGCTTAGTACGCCAATGTTCTAACCACTGAGCTATCCACTAATCGTCCCGTGCCATATATAATATAAGCTTGACAGCTCTAGATAGTAGGATGTGACGAACGAATATATTAAAATTAATTTTGTAACTGACCAAAAAGGTTTATTCCTGTCGGTATTATTTGCAGTAGCATACCCACGGGGGGCTTGAGGGGGCTCGAGTCCCCCCTAACTTAGTTTGGGGAATCCCAGAGATCTACGCAGATCCAAAGAGAAAATAAAATTAGGGGGAAGAGGGGACCGGCTATAACCAGTTAAACATTGTGAGCAATGAAAATATCAAGAACCACACATCCTTGTGTTGATCCTCCTTAGTAGTCCTAATTGATGTTCTTGCAGTCTAGGAAGTGATCCAAGTCCTGAAGATTGCGGCAGGTTTCAAGTCTCCCAGTTTCACACGTGGTTCCATCGAGGAATTACACAGTGGCTGGACATTTACATATTATAAATAATCGGTGATTTTTGTGACGGTTAAGCCAACTTTAATTCGGGCCTATTTATTTATTTGGTTACGTCACGCTTATAATAGTAAAAATAAAAATGATCAATTTAACAAATACCAATAAAATACCTTCTTTAAAAAGCTTCTAGGTGTATATAGGCTAATGGTTAAAAAATTCGCCTCCGGTGGTTGGTGGGAGCCCCCCTTTAGACCTCTACTTCGCAATATTGCTTACGCTACGGGTTTTTTATTCGTTGATGTATGTTTATAACTTGACCTAATACTTGTGATATAGACGTTAAAATAAAGCTTACGTCCATATTTTCTATCTCTCGGTTGACTTGGAAGGCTGCGTTAACGGTTGCGATATTCACAGAGGCCATATCCACCTTCAGTTTACTCAACTGGACGAGTTTCTCTTCAACATCAGCACAAGGTTTATCGATCTGGGTGGTAAGCTGCAAGCAGAGCACATCAAGACAATCAAATACTCGTACAGTGAAAACTCATTAATTAGACTGAACCTTATATGTGTGTCCAAAAAGTCACTTAATCACTTTTAAAACGTTCGAGATCGATTTCCTGACTCCCGATTCCACCTGTGAACAAGTGGATAAAGGTGTTAGTCCCGTTTTATCTAGCTTTGTGGTGAAGGGAATCCATGGTTAGAATCCCAACTAGATTTACTGAAGTGTTTTTTGTTTAAATTGTATTTATTTAGCACCGCATCTTACTACCCGTTCGGGTTATGCGATTAAGTACTAATTACGCTAATGGTAGGAATTAGTAAGGTTTAATTTAAAGTAAGTGAACCCATATTTGCGTGGAGGAAGAGTGTAAAATCATTTAGGAAAAACCACCCTCAGTTCACCCGACCGAGATTCGAACCTTGATATCCACTTCCTCGGCAGTCTGGCTTAACACGAAGCTAGCGTGTTAGCTAACTACGCCACAGAGGTGTTTTTTGAATGATTTCCCGCTTTACCTCAACGCAAGTGAGGGTACATATCCTCTATATTGTAACTGTTCATCCCCACTTCATTTGTTTGGTTATGTGAATAGCTTGAACCGTAAATAAAACATGCTACACATAAAAAAATCATATATATATACTAATTTATTTTTAAATATGTATACTAAATTATATATATATATATATATATAGTTAAAATCGTACCACTATATAAAAATGTGTTGGTGTCCTATCACTCCACACAAAAACCACTACACTCTATTGTGCTGAAATTTTCCATGGCCATAACGCCAACGTCCGGTAACATATAGCTAAACGCTAGTTAAAATTTACGTCTGCCATTTTGTTTCCAGATGGTGACCACAAAACACTACGTTTTAGCTTTTTTTTTATCAGCTTCTGCTTATAGAATTCTTGTTGGACCAACTTTGAAATTTTCCCGTGTTGTAGATACTAATTATAAAATACATTCAGTTCAAAGGACGTATAATTAGCTAGCTTGACATAAATGACAGCAATCTGTGACAAGCCCTAATTTTAAATATTATGTATCTTAGCTCAACCCCTGTAGGCCTACAAAGTTAACACATCATCACCAGTAGACTAGACTGGTGATAACGGGGAGATTGAGGTTCGAATCTCAGTCGGTTGTACCAAGGTTTTTTTTTTTTTTCAAAATGGTATTCCACTCTCCTTCCACACAAATGCGGGTACACTTCCTAGAAATATAACCATCCTAATCGATAAAGCCATTAGCGTAATTAGTACACTAGCGTATAAACCGAATGGGTATTAAGACGCGGTGCTAAAAAAAAAAAGATCACAAAGTCGACCATGAGATTCTTCTATTGTGTTTCAGAATGATTCTAACAGACTATTTTACACGTCAACCTCATTGACTTTACCTCCGTTACTGTTTCCAGCCTGTGGCTTGGGGCAGTTTTTTATTCAAGTCATATATTTTCCACTACCAGCTTGCTAGGCCTGTAATAGCTGCATATGCCTTATAATCTAACTTAAGACTAGGACAGGCACAACATCCTGTTCTTGGGCGTTAATAACTCACATTTCACCAATGAGAAAAATTTCAGCCATGTTGTAAATCGAACCTGCGACTCTTAGCATAGTAGACAAAGGTTCCAGACGACAAAATAACGTATCCGGTTAGATGGCCGGTAGTGCATCCGCTAGTGAATATAGTGTTATCTAGTTCAGTTTAGGGTGAGATTAAAAACTTGAATCATTTTTAAGCTATGTTTTCCTTAATTTTAAGCTAAAATTAACAATATTTTACTAGGTCATTATGTTTTTCAAGAATTATGCTCGATAAAGCCGCGAAATTATACACATATACACCCTCATAGCTAAAGGATAAATTAGTTATTTGGGATTCGTATTTATATTTTGCAATAAGCAAAGTTGATTAAGCCATGTAATTATAGGTGTTTAATATTGATAAATCAATTGTATGCGTTTCGGATACTGTTTTACAATTAAAAAAGTGGCCAAGCTGTGGGATTAGATGCGACGTTTATAGTTAAATAATAAATTTAATAAATGGGGCTGCCTTTTGTGTTTTACAATATTTAATTAATACTAAGCCAATAAAATCATAAAATAAACACAATAATACATATTTAAATTATTTATAGTAAGCATATTAAGGCACCTTAAAGGAGCTAACCTCGTTTCCCTAGACTTCTACCACTGCACATATTCATCAGAGAATACAGACTGCTTTTACATACTAAACTTAAAAAACAAAGCTACAATAAAACAAAAACCAAACTGACAACATCGGATGATTACCAACTTTTTGGAGATGTTTCATCGCCCCAGCTGTCGCCATTGAAAGAACGGCCGTAGCCAAGAATAAAATGGCAGCTATGCGATCCATAACGTGTTGAAACTCTTTGAAGCTCAAATAAAGACTAAACTAAAAATTTGATCAAGACTGGCAATTTCAGATGATGAATGTTCAGTATTATAGCCTTGAGCTGAATACTATTCGTCCTTCATGAGAAATAATAGCAGATTTAAAAAAAAAGCCTTTGTAATGCAGGAATTAATTATTGTGGTTGTGTTACATATATGCAGGGTGATTCGTAATTATATACAATAAATTGGTGCAGTGCGATCTAAACAGAAAAATAAACCAAAATTATCATCTCAACATAGTAACGGAACCGTTTCTACCGGGTCTGGCATAAGTCGCTTTACCGCTGCTGTCCTTAGCTCAGTTTACTGTTGCCCAAGTCAAGTTTTAGAAGAATGTTTAGAAAAAATTGAGAATGAAACCAGGCAGGCCTATGCTACTACAAGCCCTGCATGAAGACGATCCCGAAAGGTGCCTTCTCCGGATTTAGTCCGCTGTGACTTCTCCATGTAGAGAATAATGTAAAACGATGTTTTTTCTGTGAAACCATATGATTGGGGCCATTTTAAAGAAATTATATAATTTAATTTCAAAAAATATTTGAGTCATAACTGTGTGATAGAATCTGTAAATATGTATCAGATAGGTGTTAAAATACATCGAAAACAATGACAGTCACTCCAAGCAGTTATTATAACAGGTAAATTAATTTTTAATGTATTTAAGATAAAATAGGATCCCTTCCGTTTTCAGTAAAGCGACTTATGCCAAATTCTCTATATCGAGACATGGAAGCATTTCGGGGTATCATTGCGCATGCGTCATCATGTTGGAGACATGGGACGTCACACTCAATTACTTGCTGCGATTGAAAGTGACCAGTAAGGTGTGGACCAATACACAAACTAAGAACTGACCTATTTGATTCTGATTTGCAGTGAGGAGTGACAGAATTCCACTGCCACTGCTTGTACGTATGCTGCACGTGTTTTCCTGCCAGACAACACCAAAATCCAAGCACATATGAAGCACTTAATCGTTTCCTGAGAAAAACCTATAGCTTTGCACCTGTGATGGTAAACACTGGTAGGCCGTGACGTCACAAGAACGTTACAATGGAAGAGGCAATTCTGAATTCTGTGGAACGTTCACCAAATACAAGTGCACGTTGACTAGTTGAACGTCATCACCTGTCACAGACGTGCGTGTGGAGAACAGTACATTAACAATTATTGTAACACTTCTATTTTTCAACCTGTGCAGGAGTTAAAGCCAAATCTCAATTTTGAGCGCCATAGGACATTTCGCGAGTGGCTGCTGCACCTCCACACCACAGATCCACAATACCTCAGTAGAGTACTGGCAATGAATGAAGTAACATCTACCAGAAATTCCAGTGTCAATCTTCACAACCAGCACATTTGAGCCGACACAAATCAAAATGCTATCCTGGAGGTCCATTCGCAATATTATTATTTCTCCATTAATGTTCGGGTTGAATCGTGGGTAATAATTTACTTGAACCGTATTAAATTCCTGCACGAATGTGAGGGGAAAACTACTCACACTTTCTACAGACCTTTCTCCCCCAAGTACTGGATGACGTTCCGCTGGCATCGTGGATGAACATGTGGCTGCTTCAGAATAGAGTCGCTGCACATTAGGACGATCCAGTTTGACGCTATTTGGACAGATACTATCCCAGCCGATGGATTGGACGCAATGTACTTCTGGTCATGGTGACAGATGAAAGGAATTGTATACTCTCAACGGCACATCACGAGAGAACTTCTGTGGAATTAAATTTTGGCTGCTGGAAATACGATCCGGGATATGCCGCACATCTTTCAACAAACATGGCAGTCATGATACAGGATATCTGAAGTGTGTTGTGAATGCAAAGATGGACAATTCGAACACCTCCTATGAAGATGCAATGTTCCCCTACCCAGTCCAATAAAAAACTCTATGACGTAACGGTAATTTCTGTCTGACCTTTCGATAAAGAAGCGGCCCTGGCAATATGTTGTTAAGATACTTTTAGTTTATTTTTCAGTATCGATTCCACTGCACCACTTTATTGTATAAAATTACAACTCACCCTGTATATAAAAACGAGTCCACACATATTCATGAAACATGTCTATTGAGTGGAAAGTTTCCGGCTACATGAGGTCTTCCGTTCTAGTCACCGCTTATATGAACATGCAACGTTCATAAATAATATAAATTACGATATAACATTTTAATCAAGTTCAGATTAAAAACATTATATAGGTGTTTTAGGTTGATTTAATTTCTAAACGTAGAGGGTTTGAGTAAAAACATATTTTTTAAAGGAAGAACATCTAATATCTAGAAAAGTTAGTAGATCTACTTACACCTTTTTCACATTTTAAGTCATGTAATCTGCAGCTATCACATTTTAAGATACTATCGACAACTACAAAATATAACTAATAAAATTGTAAAATGCTATCAATTTTGGATGTTTTCAATGTATAGCCAATAATTGAAAGACATTAGCAACTATTCGTTCCCTTATCTATCTTTAAAAAAAAACATTTAAAGATAAAAAGGATTAAGTAAACTAAGACAATGATATACGTTCACTCATGATTTATTGCACATTTAAAACCTCAAATAAAGTGACAAGTTCGCGATGAACTTTATTTCCCAGTGATAATAAGAAGTTTGAAGTTCAAATATCAGCTACGGCCAATGGAAATGGTTTTTCAAATTTGATATAAATCTATGGTTTCCTCATACTCTCACCATACTAATGGTGGTGAACTTCCTCTAAATCATCCTCCCAATCTCTTTATGATTAATTAAGTTGTTACAAAATAAAATTCCTGTTTTAAACGCATGAGCTAAAGGAAATAATACAAAACGAACAAAAAAGTAATGTCTTCCCAGTCGATCTCTTTCTAACAGTTTTAACTGGCTAGAGCTTAATCGTATATACACTACGGCTCGTCCAAATATATATTTGTTTTAAGCAAGCCAGTAGCATTTATTCGACCACCGTGGTCTAGTGGTCAAAGTTACTGGCTACATATCTAAATGTCTCGAGTTCGATCTCCAGCGCTTCGAAAATTTTCTGTGAAGCAGTGGGTATAAAACGGAGTGAAACTCAGCCTCGTGAGGACAAATGAGGAGCTACTTGAATACAGTATTAACAATTCCGGTTTAGAAAACTGAGATTAACGGTTTGAGGGCTTATAGTGCTGACTAAATGACAGCCTTTATCCGTAGATGTTGGTACTATCATCTTCAAAAGTGGCGGCCGCTCAGTTGGTATAGCTCGCTTGAGGGCTAACATCTTGGAGAGAAGCATTTTTAAGTAATATGTTTTAACTTTATTTCCTAGAAATAATATGAGACAGCAAAAACAACTTTTTTTTTTATAATCTTTAGCATATATTTAAATTTAAAATTAAAATATATCATTCTAAAAATATATTTATGATTTCTTAATTTGAAAGCTAACATACCATAACTCGTTAATAACAGACCTATTGCATACTATACAATAAAACTAAGGACTTAAAAAATTATCGTTTTGTGATAGCATAAAACTTTTCTATTACAATTTCAAAATGATATTTTGTCTTAATTTAACCATAAAATCTAAATTAAAGTACGTTATCAAGAAACCTACATAATTATTTTGAATAAATAAATGTTCTCAGCATTGAAAAAAATATTTAAAAAAAATTAAAACACGAAGTATTTCAATTACAAATATGAACTGTGTTCATTTAAAATATTCGTAAATTTTAAAGCCTACTATCCCTCTCGGTGATGTAATTGAATGAAATGTAAATCCTTCATATTGGTTAGTATAAATCTCATAATACACCAATTGCTGTCCCAGCAAAATGATGAGGAAGAGGGGTAGTAAGGGAATGGGGGTCATATTTGAAAGGAAGAATAAAAGGGAAGAATTGTTGGAAGGTACACTCTTGAGCTTGTTTCCATTTGCTGAGCATCCAGCAATTTTAGAAATGGGCGGAAGAGTGTCTTAACTTCCGTCTTTCTGGCATTTATTTTTAAATATTGCGTTACGAACCAAAGGGTCAATTTTTGTTGGATTATTCCACAGTTGAGGTCTAATCGCTGAAAATATATAATTAAATACTCCAAACAAATAATTATTTTCAGTTATTCGTTTCTTACATGTAAATGAAAAGTAAAGGGGCGTAAATTGACTGGATTGAAAAAAAAATAGAATCCGCCGTGTCTTAACACTCATTAGGTTATCCTAATTTTAACCACGGCTATGGGGTAAATATGAGTAGGGTAGAATTTGGGAGGAATACATTCGCATTTCCGTAAATGTAGAGTCGGTAAAAAATTAAGTAAATTACGCCCTCAGAATACATGGATGAGAATTGAATCCCGACCTCTCCATCACTGGTGAGGCAGACTATATGAGCCTGACATGTTGTCCACGTGTTCACCAATGTTTCTCTATAAACATTTAAATGATAATAGAAAAATAAATGCAAAGTCTAAACATATCAAATACATTTTATGACCAAACGTAATCATTCAAGCCACATCTCATTAATGTTTAAGATACATCAGAGCTTATTCTCAGCAGAAGATGGCAGAATATTTTGAGTATAGCTCAGGTCCATTAAATAATGGGCGTTATATGGCTATTAAATTATTGATATGTTCTAGGAGTTTTAAATGAGAAATTTTGGATCTACAATTTACTGTTAATTGTAAGTGGCCTTTGTTCTTTTATTCTTCTTTTAATGTTTAAGTTCAATTTGCTATACATAAAGTTATAATACGTTGGCTGGTATCTTTTCATTGAATATGAAATTTGTAAGCTTGAAAGTGTGGCTGTATATGCATATAATATATATACCTATTTATAACCTATGGTATAGTTTTAATAATTGTTCGCACATGTAACAGCGTGTGGTACCTTATGCCCCTTTGATTCAAAAGAGAGTAATTTCTGCAGAAGAAGAGAAAAAGCGTTGGTAAGATTAAAATTGGCTGAGTGTGCTTGGGTTTCATTATGTAAAGCATGCCCCCCTACCCTCCTATCCGAGGAAGTCCGAATAATTTGTGACTGGTGAGATAAGAATTTAATTCATAAAAAATAAAAGAAAAAAAGGAAGGGGAAAAAAACCGGAAGATAATGAAGATTTGGTTGTTTAATTATTTTATTTTTTTAAATTCTCATGTAAAAATTAATATTAAAACACACAAAGGGATTTCATATACATATTTTAATAATGATTAAAAAAATATGTTTCTTGGCGATTTATAATTAAAATTTAAAACTTACAGGCATATTAGAAGTATTCAATTTTTTTTAAATCAAAACTTAATGGTTCACTTAAAAATGAATAAGACTGTACTTAATACCATGTATTAATAATTTTACATTGTTAATTAAAGAAGTTTCTTTTAAGAGTGAAAATAAATTATGTAAAAAAAATACTTTGGAGTTAATACCTTAGACCATTACTAAATGTAAACATTGGTATACTTTTCCCATTTACATTTTCAATTACAGAAGTACAAGCGAACCATTATAGATTTACTTATACATTAGAAAAGATTTGTAAGCTTCAAACTTACATAATGAATTCTAATTTTCGATTTTATTAAATTAAAACGGGGGGAAATTTCAATAACAATATTTAAATAAGTAAAGTTCTGCGCATCGGCAACTTTATCTAGAAATAAAATCAATCGCTAAAGTTTGTCTGTAAATTATAAAAAATTGTAATTAAATGATGGTAAAAAAGTGTATTAATTAAACTAAATACACGGCTATACAAATATATTATTATTTTTATATGCTTCGCATCCTACTAATTGGCAAAGCTATCCGCATTAACACTAATGAGGCAGAGATATTAAAGGTTGGATTTAAAGAAAGTGTACCCTCATTCGCGGAGAAGTAAAAGTGGAAAACCACCCTTAGTACACCCAACCGGAATTCTCTGTCACCTTCAAACCTAACCAAACTAAACTCACACGGCTACCGGTGTGAATCACAATTTAAAAATTAATGTTATTATAATTCTAACACCAAACACTAAAATCCATGAAAAGTTTGAATTCCTAATTATTATTTTAGTGCCATGCTATACGCTAATTATTAATTACGCTAATAGTTTAAGAAAAGTAAGGTTATATTTATAGGAAATGTACCATCATTTTTGGGTAGAGTGAATGGAAAACCATTTTGGAAAAAGCTCAGTACATACAGCCTATATTAGAACCTCGAACTCCCCGTCATCGGCGGTTTAGTCAACTGTGTGAGTAGCGCGTTAGACCATGTGGCCACCAAAGCAGGTAATACTCATTTTAAAGAGCCGTTAGCTCGACATTTAGACACACATGATATAATTTATACTCCCTCCTTGAATCATAATAGTCACAGCCTGTACGAATGCAAAATTTTAAATTTCGAATCAAATCCAGACTTTTGCTTCCTAGTTCGAATCGAATTCAAAAATAATATATCAAAATGAAAATATTTATATCCGTACCTGAATCGAATTATGTTTTTAGTCAAATGTGTTAATTTAATTCCATCGTATGGAAAATAAAGCGATGTATTTATATTTGACTGGTCCAATCCAAACCGAATATTTTATTATAGGTTTCGTAATATCTAATCAAATACGAATCCTATTCATATTAGGATCCAAATTGTCAAAGGTTTGCATAGACTTTAACCTGATTCTCACATCACCTTTAAATTACCCATGATTTCTTGGGATAGAAAAAATTCATCTATTAATAGAGGTGAGCGAGTAATCAAAAATTTGAATTCGATTAGAGTTTTAGTAGCGCTTATGCTAGACTAGAAGATTTTTTCAATAACTGAACAAATTGAAGTACATGAATTTTCTCTCTCTTTTGAGAAAATTAATTAGTTTGAGTAATTTTATTTAATTCTAAGATATGGTTTCATAGAAAATAGAGTTCCTAAATAATTCCTTTTTTATAATTGAATAAAAATTGTAAGATTATATTTAATTTATTTAAAAATTCAAAATCCTGTGATAATAATCTTTTTCACCAAAAAATCTAATTACAAAAAAAAAAAGTGTTTACTTATTTAGGGTTTATATATGGCTCTACACCAGAAATTCAACTTTAAATATTTATTTTACAAATATTGCTCAGTGATCTACCACTCGAACTTGAAAAAAAAAAACCTCAAAAATTCCTACTCGCACACCCGTATCTATTATACAATATTGTGTATTCACAATAATTTAAGCCTTATTGAGTGGTTCAAAGTACTAGACTCAAATTCCCCTCTCAGTTACCATTGACTAGGAAATTCTGGCTTTAATCTCACCTATGTTCTTTGGAAAAACTTTTAAGCACAAAATTTTTAAATGTTTTCTTCCTTTCTCCAGATTAAAACGAGTGCAATTTTTTAGAATACTAACCTCCTTTTCCCTACCCCATAAATTAGTTAATAACTCTTTTGTTGGACACATAAATAAAAATAGATGGTACGGTACACCGCACAGACTTTCTCTTTCTTTAATCTTAAAATAGAGACCTTTATTAAAAACTCGTTAGATTTGTGAAACGAAATAATATATAATTTTTGCATTAACACTCCATCAATGAGCATAAATGAAATAATATACAATGTTACAGAAGCAGTGAGTAAAGAGGAGCATCTCTGTCTACCAAAGAGCAAAACAATTTCATATTATTTTTTAAGTACTCCATAAAATAGATATAGCATGTTTGCTTATATCTCAGAAATTATTTGTTTTATAAACATATATTTTAAACTAAAGATTTTTATATTTAATAGTACTATAGATTTACAATGATAAGTTAGTTCGTATCTCAAATAGTTACGTAGATAATAAAAATTTGGAATTTTTGCTTATGTAAATATACCCACGAAATCATTTCCATGGAAAAGTGAAAATATCAATATTGCTTGTAATGTTAAACAATATCTAGATACAAAATTAAATCAATACCATTAGAGCTTATTTTGAGAAAATTGATTTTTTTATCTTTTTGCCCTTTAGTAAACTACTTTTAATTTTAGGGTTGTATATCAAATTCGAAAAAAAAAAAAAAATGAGGGACCTTATAAAAATCCTAGGTACCAAGTTTAAGCCCAATTGGTAAAATTCTTTCGGTTCTAGTCTGAAATACAAACAGATGGACCGACAGACGGCATGGCAAAAAACCCTTTTTAATTTTCAGGTGGCCATTAAACATCGACATTTATCAAAATCTCAAGCTTTTTTTTTTACTTTCTCACCATCTTACAGTTAGAGAAAGTATTATTATCGTCAAAAAAATCGAACTCGAGATTTTGATGAACTTGGACGTTTCACGCCCCCCCCCCCTCCCCCGAATCCGAAAAAGGCATTTGTGAATTTCCGTCTGTCTGTCTGTTTATACCTCGGATTAAAACCTAATCTATTTAACCAATCGGACTAAAATTTGGTATCTAGGGTTTTCATAGGGTTGCCTCTAGGAGTTTTTGGAATTGGATATCTCATCCTAAAATTAAGGGTAGCTTACTGAAGAGAAAAGAGAGAAAAAATCGATTTTCTCAAAATCGGCTCCAACGATTTTGATTAAAATTCATATATAGGCGGCGATTAAGATTATAAATAAAATGGCTATTTTCATTTTCCCATCAAAATGAATTTTAGGGTACTTTACAGAACTTTCATATGAAATATATTTTTATAAAACCAATAGTTTCTAAGATATAGGCAAATATATCAATATAATTATGTGAGCTTTAGTTGTAAGTTAAATGCAATAATTCTCGAATGGCATAGAGTAAGAAATAAGTAAATCTCTCAAAATGGTATGTTCCCTTTCCTTCAACCTCTTAGGGGAAATATTTGTAGAGCTACAGCACAGGTGCAGATCCAGGATTTTCGTGAGGGGGAAGAGGCGGCGCGGGTGATCCTATCGGTATCGGGTTTTAGGGGAAGGGGGCCTCAAGAAATGTTGACATAAAAATACTTAAAATTTGGAAGTAAATCTTTAAATAATTTTTCAGTGTAGCGCTAAACATGAGAATAATCCCCAAATGAAGGGTATAACTCGAAATTTACGATTACTATTGAAATCTATTAAAAGCAAATAATAAGAACATCAACAAATAGTTATCATTAAGAGGGAAATAAGTTTAAACACTATACAATTATTATATAAATAGTTTTTTGGCTATTCAATCAATTAGAGAAAATAGATGGAATTACTAAGATTTTGAACACTTGACCTTTAACTCCACTCCACAGTATAATAGAGCAAGTCATTTCACATTCTAACTGGAAATTTTACCACTAAGCCATACTAATACGTTATGTGTGTGGTATTATTCAAAGATTTTGTTTAAAGCAAGTTATTTCAAAATGAATTATTTGAAAGATCTTTATATATTATTAATCATTGAAATTGTAGTAATAAAAATATTTCTTTCAACCTAAACAGGGCAACAAAGTGGGTGACTTAAATTTGGTTAGTTTCATTAATACCTATTTAGGCCATTTTAATACTTAATGTTATTGTCTTAAGTATTAATAATAATGAGCGTATATTAACCATTTAATAATATTACCACTAACAATAAAAATAAATGGTACGGCGCACCGCACAGACTTTCTCTCTCTTTCTATAAACTCGTAAGATTTCTGAACGGAATAATGTACATTGTATCATCACCACTCCACATAAGAGCACGCATAAAATAATATACAATGCTATATAATCAATGAGAAAAGAGGCGCATCTTTGTCCACCTAAGAG
>CABFWB010001468.1:27964-48621 GCA_902151455.1 Timema bartmani
TGTCTGTCTGTCTGTCTGTACCTCCAACTAGAGCCTAAACTATTTTACCGATTGAGCTGAAACTTGATATCTAGGGTTTTCATATGGTTGCCCCGAGGGATTTTTGGAATTGGATATCTCCCCTAAAATTAAGGGTAGTTTACTGAAGGGCAAAAAGAGAAAAAGTCGATTTTCTCAAAATTGGCTCTAACGATTTTTATTAAATTTCATTTATGAACATTAATAAATATTCCAAACAAAATGGCTACTCTCAATATTTCGGCAAAATGGCTTTAAGGGCTCCGGTCTGATGCGTAAATTAACATTTTTTATACCACTTAGGTAAAACCACCCTCATTAAACCCAACCGGGGCTCAAACCGTAGCATTCCTGTCACCGGGGAACCAAACTATAAGCCTGATATTTCTTCCTTGGGGCCACCGATGCGGGCTTAGAAAAATAGATCAAAATTAAATATGTTTTTATTTAAATAGAAATAACACCTTGTGTTTTTATTTAAAGGACTGGTATGGTATTTTGCCAAAACTACAAACGCTAAAAAAATTTAAATAGAGAATTGAATTTTAAATTAATAATAAAATATTCTAATGTTAATGGGGGACTACGTATCAGTGGGTTTTTAGTTGTGTTTTTTAAGGGGTTTTTTAAGACTCTCCAGCAATTCACGACTTAGAGGTTATGCTACATAAAAATACTTTATATTTTTCAAGTATATTAACTTGCTTTATTACCTGCTTCTATGGCATCGTGGTCTAAATTATCACTATTGCAATAGACTATACTATTGATGAGAGGAAGATAGGTGTTAAAAACCTGGTCTGATATATTGAAAGTAGTTTTTACTAAATGATTTTCCCCTCAAATGCAAGTACACTCTCCTTAAATTTAACCTTTCTCATCCCTAATTCATTAGCATAACTAGTACTTATTCGTATAATCTGAAAAGGTAGTAAGACTCGGTGCAAAAAAAACTTTTATCTGACAGGCGAGACTCGAATGACGTATAAATACTCAAAAATTATTAACTACGTGAATAACGAAAGCTCGTAAATTCTTTATTTTAAAATACTTTTAATTAATATCCTACAAACCGAACAACTGTATTTGTATTTGAAAACAAATGATGTGGCTAATTTGATTATTTCAAGTAATATGGGAGATTGCAAAACCGATAATATCGACTTTATTTCCCATGTATCAGACAAACTAATTTGAAATTCCTTCACTATGTTCCACGAGTATCAAAATGAGAATGCCCACAGTAATGTATTTAATATAGATAACGTTAAACTCTATTTTAACTGTAAAAAGTTAATATTAGATAAAAACATTTCACAATTCATAAATTATTTCATAAAAACATCCAAATAAATAAGTGGTAGATTATTATTACTTTTAATGAAGTTTTTGTGAATACTATACATACAATATTTTAAAATGAAATTTCTTTCATAAAATTTTCACAGGTAAATTTAATTTTGCAATTTCTAAGATCTCTTTTATTTTTTTCCAGTTGGTGTTTTTCGATTTGTTCCCATTTTTAAAATCTCATACATCTTAACTTGTTAGACATGGTTAGTTTTTAGCCTTCTCTATTCAGCTTTCACACTCTCTACTTTTACTTTTTTTATTCCCTTATAAACAATCACATTGTTTTATAAAAAGAGAAAATGTAAGAAAGATAAAGTCAAACAAAATGTTACACTGAAAGAAAAAAATAGCGGATAAACAAGTTGTGAACTCTAGACCTCCAATCTGATGAAGTATCTCGATTGGGGTAATAGCAATAAAACTTAAGTCACTTTAGATGAAGTAAAAGTTGAGCTATAAAAAGGTCATTTTTTATTTTTATTTTTTTTAGCATAGTATGGGGCAATCGATTGGATGATGCTGCATTTACAAGACCCTAGATTGCGGCACAAAACCGAGACTTAAAAGTTTCCCCGAACTGTTTCTTCGTCAATTTAAAAAATGCATACATGTATTTATTTATTGGAGAAAATTGCTGAGCTATATTCCTTTATAAAAAGAAACAAAGTCTATGAAGTTTAAAAAGTGATACGAATAAAAAATATATCATAAAGGACTAGCGTTTAGAATTCAAATAGAGAGAAAATTGAGGTTTTTAAGACTCCGATACATTACTATCAAAAAACCTGGAAAGGATTGATGCTGTAGGTAAAATTATGTTTTGTGTGAGATACCGTTCTTTAACTCACTTATTGCTAAACACATTACACAAAATCATCATGGTCCACTTTTCCTAGTGTGATTAATTACTGTGGTTTTCCCATTTTCTCTCTACCATAATGTGGGTTCATTTATTTTAAACTAATCCTTAAATTACGCTGATTATAGCCCGTATATTAAAAGTGGAAATACAAAAATAGGTTGCTAAGAAAAATTTGTAACAGCCTATTTTATGAAGGAAGAAATAGAAAGTTAATTTAATAGGGATTATAAGATTACATAGCTGGAAGTACAGGGAAAGCTACAGTGTAGGCCAATCAAATTAATTCTGCCAGTCAGTCAAATTTTATTTCCACGCCATCTTACTTCCCTTCAGGCAAATAATCTGGTAGGGAAGAGGGAGAGATGCATAATATAATAGGATATGTACCCTCATTTTACCTGTAGGAGAGTAAAAAATAATATAGAAAAAACACCATCAATACATCCAGCTGGGGTTCAAACCTCGACACCCCCATCACCGTTAAGTCAGACAATATGAGAGTGATACCTTTTACTGGTTGCCCACCAATTATTTTTTCTAATCACCGCGTATTTCTACCTGTTCAGGCTGTACGCATATGAACTAATTATTACTCTTACGTGGTAGAAATGGTTAACGTTGCCTTAAGAGGAATTGTTCCAGAACTTTAATGGGGGTAGAGTAGAGGAAAAACAACCTGAAGTGCATCTGACTGGAATCCAAACCTTAATCTCTGTCATAGGAAATCCAGTCTACTTTGAGAACTGATCCCACTAATGCTAGTTAGACAGAATTCGACCCTGGTATTGATTTAACCAGTTGTGAACAAAGTTTTAGTTCTTGGTACTAAAATGTTGTTTTCCTAAATTGTATTGCCACTCTACTCAAGATGTGTCGTCTTCAGTGGTCTCTCTATATTCATAATATATTGGCCTACTTGACTATATAAGCGTAAAAATGCTAAATTGAGAAAATTTTAAAATTAAAGCTGCCAAATTTGAGATCCTTAGGCTGATCAGTTTTCATGATCGAAACTGTATATTACCAACACAAGACACCTCACAAATAGTTGTATATCAGTGATAACAACACATTATAAAAGTGTTTCATTCAACTCTTATATTTATTTTCATAATCTGATTGATTTCATAGTGGGAATAGAGTTCAACGTTGTAGAGATATTAACAATACGCTATTTTTGTTTCTCCCAGTAAAAATATATCTAAAATCAGATAAAAGACTAGATATAATTCAAAGCCTACGTTTTTGATGAAATAGCATCTCTATTGATATCACGTCCTGAATCTAGCACCTCATATTATCTTGTTGAATTGGATTCACACGTGGTCTGATCACTTGACCATGCCAAATGTTTACTTTTTGAAAAACATTTGAATGTTTTAATAAGGAACGCTTATGAATATTTAGAAATAAAATTCAATTTTTAGTGAAATTAAGTTATACAAGATGTATCAAATTAAAGTGAAAGACATAAATGTGTAGTATAATATATTTGCACAACATTTGAAAGTGATTGGTAATATTAATTACAAGTTATGATACATTATTATTAGGAATATCTTGAAATTACAACAAACATTTAAAAAATTCAGTACATATTAAAATTGTAGACATTTGAGTCAAAATTTTACTTAAAAACAAAGGATGATGTGATCATGCATATTTCGTAATTTTTGTATTATTTCGAGAATTGGCAGAACAAGTTATAAAATTTTGAACAAATATAAAAATTGAATTTCTTTCTTATCTGTATTTCCCTGTTCCTTGGTTACTGATGCAAGTGCTCCAACGTTATTTATACGACATTATAATAATTGTAATAATTGTAATAATTGTAAGTGGCAGCATTAAGCCAACTACCGAGTCGAAGGTGGCTGCGTCATCTGATCTTAATAAAATCACATATTTGTAGCTGACGATTTCCGCACGTCCATCACAGACTCTCTCTTAAAATATTAGTGAAGAAATGCCCTGGGAACGGGACGATTCCTGGATAGCTCAGTGGTTAGAACATTGGTGTACTAAGTCAATGGTCCCAGGTTCGATTCCCTTGCCCAGTTGTCATTTTTCAATTTTCAGATATGATATTTAGTTGGAGTATTCCTCACTAAAAGCATAAATAATAGCTTTGGCTATTTGATTCACAGTTAGAATATGTTTTAAAAATTATAGATAGATAACTAAAATAAATTAGATTGTTATTTTTAGGTTGATAGGCTAGGAAAACAAAAAAAAAGGAGGGCGGGAACATAAATGTGGTGTCTATTAATAACTGTGCGTCCATATTGTTCCATGCATTTTAGTCAAATAAATGTAGTAAGCTTTTATTAAAATATCATATATTTAATGAATGGTAAATGTTTGAATAGCTGCTAGGGCTGTTTGAATTTTACTGGTGTCTAGTTTATTCAAATGTTGTTTAGAATTTAACGGTGACTGCTGGAATATTTCATTATGTGTCCTCACACAGCATTCAAATCATGTAATGTATGAATAGAATGAGAGATAAATCAGAGGATCGTAACTGGACTAGGAATAGAACAATAGTATCAACGACCGACATGTCCAAAATAGAACAAAAAGGGGGGAGGGGGGGTAGGTAAATGTTTAAAAATCATCCAAGTGTGAAATGGTGTTGCCAAAAAAAAAATTTGCCATTGGAGCACGTTCAACAACGGGCAATATTGCCATTAGAACAAAGACAGTATGTGTTCAAGTAATATTTAGATGAATTCACCCGCATCGATAAACACATGGACTAAACGTCAACCTCCTCTGGCCTTGTTTGCCAATGACGAGGAGGTTGGAGTTCTGATACCGTCCGGAAGTAGTGAGTTTTTTTTTTCCATTAAATTGTTTTCCAATCTTACTTCATGAANTAAAAATAACCCATATGGGTTGTAAGACGTGGTATGAAAACATAAATTTAAACCAATGCTTCCCATACTTTTTGGTTGAATGACAAATTCTAAAACCAAACATAGTTCCCAACCACTTAAATTTAAGTTGAATTAAATAAATTTTTATTTTGTCTGATAAATAAATCACATGAATTCCCAAATATTTTTGGAACAATAGTATTGTTTTAAATAAATATATTTCCAAACAATTTGATTTGTTTAAATTAAATATATGATACATGCATATATTTGTAAAGACCGCATTCATATTTAATATGTATAGTAGTGTGTGTGTGTGTGTGTGTGTGTGCGTGTGTGTGTGTGTGTGTGTGTATGTATGTATAAGCATATGTATGTATATATTAATGTATATATATGCGTATTAATGTGTATATATGCATATATATAATTATATATATTTATTAAATGGAATATAACTAAACATCAGAACTACCGCTCCATGAGTCAAGGAGGAGCCGCGAAACACACGTTTAGAATCCCTGATTTAAAATATTGAATTAAAATTACTGATCTATATATATGAACAAAATTATTAATATTTTGGCATCATAATTTAAACGCCACCCCAGTACTCTCCTAATAAATTAATTTACACTGCTAGATATGTGATTAAAAACTAATTTGGTACAATTTGTGGTTGAATAAATATTACAAAAACAGTAACAACATTTTCATGCGACTAATTTAACAGATTATAATTTTCCCAACTATATAAATATAATTTGATAATCCCAATTTTTATAATTGAGATTACGAGAAAATAGTTGAACCTATTCTTACAAACTACCACTCATGTTAAAGGTTAGATGTCCATGATGTTGGCAAAGCTAAAATTTTCTAACGAAAACTCAATTTTCCTTGAAAATTTTCAGCTGTTCTGCTGTGTGCAAAGTAGCTCATCTGTAAAATAATTATTTGTTTACATCACCATGGAAACCCTAATTCGTGTATGATGGTGTATCTGTAATTAAGTATTTCTCTATTGGATAAAAATAGCAACAACTCAATTCTTACTTAAGTGGTATGGTGCAACAAATAGAGAGTGAAGGGAGAGGTAGTTTTTAACTTATCATCTAGGTGTGGAGGGGGAAAATATACGATTTGCTTAGAACTAAACCCTGAAAGCTCAAATTTAATGGAAAGTTGATAGACTTGACGAGTAAACATTTAACTTCTATTGAAGTCTCACTCTAAAGAATTTTGATATATACAAAGTTTTGAATACATTTTAGCACGATAATCCACAGATATCACTTCAACGATCCATGGTTAAAACTATTTTTTATCAAATATTTGAGTCACGTAGCTTTCCAATCTTGATCTACAAAATATATTTATCTTGGAGTACACACACTTAAATACACATATATTATCTCTTATACTTATAAATCCTATCATATAAGTGGTTCCAAATATGTGTTTTTTTCATTAATATTTTCCACATGTTTAACTTAACCGTAATATTATAACCTAATCTCTTGGTTTATTCCTTCATAATACTGGTCACACGAGCAGTTACATTTACACGAGTGAAAGGCAAATATCCACTAGTTCCAAAAAACTATAATGCTAAAAAATTTAATTCAATATACAGTGAGATTAGGCTAATTCGACATTAGCTAGTTTAAAAAATTGGATAGTTTGAAAACACCATAATTCCCCATGCAATTCCTATCCAAATCATTGTTAGAAAATATTTAATTAGAATTTTAGAAGGAAATATGTAGATAATTGAATTCTATGCACCATTTTTTTTTTTAGTTTGTACTCGTTACAAACCTAAATTAACGATCTTTATTAAATCACCCCACATGCCGAGAATGTCGAATAAAGTTGCAATTAGCTTAGTGACACAATATAGTAAATGAGAAGGCTGGGAAAGAGGGAAATTATGCACTGGCGGGGAGCGGGTTTCTTAGGGGATGTGTTGGCTCGGCTTTTTTCAATTATTATTTAAATCTGCAATTTTCGTATGCTAATTTTTCCAAGTTTTTATAATTTGTGTTTTAATTATTCTTGTTTTTTATGTATGTATTTGTTGTATATGTGTGTTTTATAGAACATTTATAAAATGTGTGTGATTATATGTAGTATATTTTAAGGTTATTGATTTATTGTGTATCAGTATGCAGTTGGTACTCATGAAAATGGTTAATTTGAATTTTGGATACTCCAAATTTTTTGGATATCGCTTGGCTTTCAAAATAAAGATTTTTTACTGTAAAATAAATGTGTGTTTTAAAGTGAAAGATAATAAATAATTAATTGATATCCTCCTAGATGCATTATACATCTACATGGTGGACACGCAGACCAAAGCGTCAGTCTGGTTTGCAGGTAACGGAGAGGTCGGATTTTTAAAATTGGTCGAGTTTACTGAGGTAGTTTTTTCTGAATGTTTGCCCACCTTCCTTCCATGTAAATTTTGGTATATTTTCTCTAAATTCTAACTTTATCATCTCTACTCCACTGGTGCAAATATGTGGATATCTAGGATGCGCGTAGGGCGTTTGGCGCGATCTGGGACTATCCTAAATGATACATATGTTTTCGTTTCAACCAAATTAAACACTAGAAGTCTGACGCAGTTGTGAAAACACCGGTTAATCCAATATTGTGCCTTTGCTTACTTCTAACTCTTATCTAAATAGCCAGTTTCTGTTCTATCAATTGATGGTTACGTTACATTAGATTATGTTGGCGAAAATTAAAGGGAATCAATTAATATCAACACACAAGCTGCAAATCATTGTAAATTATGGCTCTGTCCGTATGAAGGGGACCAGATTTATATTAATTTAAATTAGTTGAAAATTGACATCTGGACACTGGAATCGAACCCGTGACCTTTGGCTTAGCGTTACAATACTTGCCCACAGAGCCATCCAGGATTCGTCCCAATCTCAGGCTCCTCTTTTACTGATAGTTTAAGGCTGAGTCTGTAATGGACGTGTGTAATCGTCAGCTACATATGAGTGACCAATAATATCGCGAGCTATCAGATACCACAGCCATCTACGACTCATGAATGCTGTTATGCTGAAAGTATACAACACAAGATTGTAATTTTAAAGCGAATTGTAAATTAATATTAACACAAAAGTTACAAATCATTGTAATAATATAATTAACGTTAATCAGTGAATGTATATGTAAATTTTCAGTAAAATTTTCCCCGTGTCTTAAAAAAAATGAGTTTTAGATTTACACAAAAATCACATGACGTTGAATCCTCTCTTCTCCTATCAAGTAGAAAAAGTGACGATTACAATTACAAAATTATAACATGAAGGATTGGTAAGGATTAGACATAAGAGAAATATACAAGTATAACAAATAAGTTTATTTAGATACAAACAAGAGGAATATAACTGCAAGTCTTTTAAATTGATATTAGATCAAAGAGTCCATTGTTATTAAGGATTACTTTATTCAGTAATCATAGAAGTATACTTCCCGATAGGCAGGAATATCAATAAGATCCTTGCTGACTAGGAACTAACAGAAATAAGATTGAGCATATAGTTTAGTTTAGTTTAGTAGCTCTTAAAATTAGAATCAACGCTCATTTTCCTACGAAGGTGCGTCTGCCTCAACCTAGCGGCAGTCAAAGATGCAACAAATATTAGTTTAAGGTTAAGCCACGATACATAAAGACAATACAGCCAAGCTAATACCAAACTAAGACCTGAAAGGTCTATTCATGAATAATAGTGAAACTATAGTGAATGAAAACAAACGGTATTAAGTCCTAATTTTATAGAGTTACTATGAAGGAAGTTATATAAGCTAGCTAGCTTAAGTTAACTCCATTGAGAGTTACGAAAACCTAAGAATAATCTCCTAGAAGAGGAACTAGCATATTATAAATAGTAAATGGTGAGCTATCAGGTTAAATTACTATGGCAGGTCAGTTACTAATAAGTACTGCCTGGACATTCAATAGTATATTTATACCTCCACCCTAACTTTGGCACACAATAAATAGTACAAACAATATTTATTTTACTTAATACAAACGGTGCCTGAAGGAGCCGGAGACAAAACACTATCTCCGCGGGCCACTACTACGAACAAGTAGTGCTCCCACAGGTTGCACATCGTAAATAGATACACTAAAAAAAATGAATAGAGACTGCCATCTGTCACTTACCAATTATGTCATTGGAGAAAATGTTATATACCCTGATATCCGTCATAAAGAGATCCTAAACGTGGTAATACCGTTTAGGAAGTCATTATATTTCCTAACATATATAACTAAGTCCAAGGACTTAGAAAAATAAATCAGACACACTGACACAGTATGTAAAGTCTTATGAACCATGTTTCATAGAGATTTAAGCTCATTAATCAAAACTATTCCTTCTGGGCATAGAAAAACAATTCAGAAACACTGACATTTAATACTATATCATATGGACATAGAAAACGAGTAATAGGCCTAATCATCCAATCTCTGCCTTATGGGCATAAACAAAACAAGTCAGACATTCTTACACAAAAAAAAAAATGTCATATGGACATTAAAAAGGAACAATAAGACTAAGATTGTAAACTATGACGTATGGACATAGAACAACAATTCAAATATTCTGACACAAAAAACTATACGAGTTAACATCTACCACATATTAGTTGAATGTATTAACACATATAATCATTGGGTTAATTATATTTATGGTATTTTTATTGTAGATGTTAAACAGCTGGTTTAACATGCTTCAACGTTTGAGCTTTCGCTTGACTTTACAAAACTTGTGATCTACACAAGCAATAAAGTTGACTTAGGAAATTTTTCACCTGGGTACGACTCGTGTACTTAATGAATCATCAATTTGCCACGTCATCATCATCATAATTATTATTATTAATACTAGTTTAGTTTATTCGTTTTATCACATCTTATACTTTACGGATTAATTCAAAGTGACGGTATAAGCAAAATGTTTGCCTCCGCATTATCTAGGAGACTGAAAGGTATTTTATTAAATAGGTAAAACCATAACTACTCATATGATTTCTTGAGAATAGAATATGTATCTAAGTTTATTGTATTTTTTAATCTTGTATGGTAAATAATTGAATGTCTTTTTAGGAAGAAAGAATTGGTTTCTAAATAAGTGGCAAAGTGGGACGTTGGCCTAGCAAACGAATTAAGAATAGCTGCGTTCTACTGCTTGTACAGCCTTTTTTCGGGCACTGGTGGCGTAAGGATATATTATTAGGGTGGGAGTATTTGTGTGAAAACAAATATAATTTTTTATGGTAACAAAAATGTAATTTGATTTCGATCGATTGTGCAAACGGGACAGAATTTACAAAAATGTATAAATTGACACTTCATATGGTAGTGAGCCTAAACACAATTAGTTGCCGTGAGTATGTTAAGACTAGTTTTTTTTATCCTAGACAGTAGAACAAAATGGAATAAACCCTACTAACTTTGTATGGTATCACAAAATATAAAACATTTTATTTGGCGTTTTGGGATATAAAATACCCCCAACTACTCCCTATGAACTACATCACTGTCAACAAACAGATTGTAAATGACAAGAAGAATTATCTTTTATATTGCGTCGAAAGCAATTAATTGATAACATAGTGGAAATAAGTATTTGTTAAGTATTTAACTAAGAAGAACAAATACACACACAAATCAAACAAAAAACATTCGACATCAATAAAACACACTTCAAAAGAAACGAAATACCCAACTTAGCCTTTTTCCATTTCGTTTTACCATTCCCCCTGTCTATCTCATTCCTTTTTTTTTTTCTTTTTACGGAAATCAACCAGGCGAAATTTTATTAGCTCTATTGCTTTGTTCCATCCAGTTTTTGTGTTTTATCAGATTTTTTTTTAGGTATATATGAATACATTTGCCCCATCTCGTTTATAAACTCTTTTTTATTTTGAAAAACAAACATTGGGTTCCATTATTATTATTTTTTTATTTTCGTAAAAAAAAAATCAAATTAGAGTTTATCAATTGAAACAGGAATAAAGCAACAAAGCTCATTGTCAACTTTTTTGATAACCTCAGTTCTTCATCTCCAATTGTGTAGCAAACGATATTGACTCTAAGCAAATACAATTCTATATTGTTCAAGGTCCATTTGAGTATTAATTGCTTCTCCAAAAAAAAAAGGGATTGTATTTGAGTAAATAGAGTCCCTGTATTGGAGGTGCCTGCAGAACTGAGATAGGATTCCAATCAAGATTGGTAGAAGAAGAGAAGTTGGCCCGGAATAGAGATTCACTGACCCATCCTGAATATTTGTCCTTTTGTTTTAGTATTCCAGACTCCAGTCTAGAGTATTTTCAGGGAATATATGGAAGGGGCTAGGCACTAAATTCCACTGCACATAAATTATACGAAACCAATATTGGGTTTTACAAAACTTTCGATTTTACAAAGCACAAATAAATTCATCTTATAAACATTATCAAAATGTAATAAAAAAATGTGTATTGCTCCGCTAAGGTTATACGCATATATAATAATTGCACTAACGTGTTAAGGATGATTTAAGTACAATTTTATAGTAAATGTACCAGCATTTGTGTGGGAAGAGATTTGTAAAATTAAAGCACCTAGAGTACACCCAGCCAGAAATTAAACCCCAATCTCCTAGTCACTGACATTCCAGTCTAACATGAGAGTGACGCACTAGACCTTTCAACCAGCTCGGTAAATAACAAAATAGTTCCAACCTTTTATTTTAAATTTATATAAAGATAACACTTTCGGTCAGAAGTGTATTGAATAATTAAAGCGAAACCGACAATGAAGGCCCCTCTTGTCTTAATCTGATTTTCTTATGATGGGTTGAGGTAAAGGTTCGAATCTCAGCTCGATGTGATAAAGTATTTTTCCCTGAAGGAATTCTCACTCTTGTTGTACGCAAACATATGTTAATTTCCTCTAAATTCTACCTTCTTCATCTCTACCCACACTAGAGTAAATATAAGGATAGTTAAGAGAGGTTGTAAAACAGGAATAAAAAACAAGTCAATGAATATACATGAACCAACTTCGATGATTGTATTTGCTAAGGGATCACTCTCGCAACATATTGAACTGCCATTGACGGGGAGATTGTGGTTCAAATCCCATTCGGTTGTACTGAGTGTAATTTTTTCTCGTTTCCCACTTCCTTCCCTCTCCCCACGCAAATGCGGGTACAGTTACTAAAATGTATACCTTTGCTACTCTTAACATATAAGCGTAATTAACGAGTAAGGAAAATACTGTAAAAACAAAGTATGCCTAAAATGTTTACATAAACATATTTTAAACCTTTTCAATTAGTTTATTAACAATAAAGTTGTCCCACACCTTAGTTATGTTGGTAGTGTGTGTATACACTGAGCTAAGGGTCCCGGGCTCGAATCCTTGCATGGCCAAAAATTTCATTCTTGGTGAAATATTGGTTTACCCTTTCACAGTGATGAATTAACTTCTAGGGGCTGGTTGTTGTGTCTTGGGTGTTCTAGTTTTTTATTTACAATATTTATCCCGATTCCTAGCATGTAGCTCGGGACCTAGATCTACATCTTGAATTAACATTACATATTTTAGCTATTTTTTTAAATACAATAATATGTTTAGAATAAGCACCTATATCTAAAATGGATCGGCGATAAAAATTGAAAGACCATGCGACCAATTATAAAAAGGACTTGTATTTAGGTTAAGTTAGTATTAAGTATTTTTATAAATCTATAGGTTAAGTTAGTTGTAAGGAGTTAAATCTCTGGTAGGAAGCCTCCCCAGGTTGGCGGGGAGGGGTATGCCCACCCCCGCTGGGGCTCTTGCCGATCTGGTGACTATTAGATCCAGAGTGCGGTTGGGACACCCAGCGGGGCAGGGTACCGGGGGCGTAATATACCGGGGAGGACCAACTAGTAGGATAGGTATAGGAAAGAAGGACAAATAGGACCTCTAGATTTAGGTGCTTATAATAAACTTATTATTGTATTTTTTTTTTTTAAAGAACATAGCTAAAATATGTTATGTTAATTCCCGTTAGGTCTCGAGCTACATGCTACGAATCGGAATAAATAGTGTGAATAAATAAATAAAATATTCTAGATTTAAATTATTTTATAAGTCGTGTGCTGATATAATCAGTTGGTTTAGAAAGTGCACGCTACATACCTCAAATAAATTAAAAACAATCAAGCTAAAAACTAACTATTGTCAGGGTTTTGAAACCGGTTACACACACAAATACTCACCAATCGAAATGCAGGAAACTTCATTATATTTTGCACGAATACACCTGATATATTATTTTACCACCAAACATCCGGTTTTGAGGATGCCACGGCATATTTTTTTTTCTAAAACATCGAAGATGTGTACCACATCCGTCTGCTATGTATACAGGACGTTGATGGTGCCGGAAACATTAATAATAATGATTCATACAGCGCGTTTGCTCTGATGATAATTATTTTAGTTATGGGCACATGTGTGTGATATTAATCCTTGGTACAGTTGTGCTGCTATGACATAATTAGGAAGCTGTCAATTAACCTCCCGTAAAAATGAACATTCACTGTCAAGCCATCAGTACAAACAGTTCGTATTTTAGAGATACTCTGTGGTATAGTTCTTTGTTTTACGGGTTTTTAATTCTCTTGGAGATAAAGTATTTTAATCGTGAAAAGTTTCTACCTCCAAATTATTCTGGCACGCAAACCCCAAGAAGTGGGTTTTACGATACTTTCTATCCCTGAGGCTAAGGCCAAAATGGTAGGGCCTATTATGAAATTTGTTAAAATTTGATATTTAGAAGACATATGGTAAATATCCTGGATTGTTTTATTTTAATTGGGATTCTAGCTCTCAAACCATAGAATGTCTGTTAAAGAATCATTTTTGAAAATTTGAATTTGTTTTAAAGGGTTAAACGATTTTATTTAAAATAGGTATCTGTGAATTTTTTTGTTTGATTAACAACAATGTTTACTTTTTTTTTAAGCCTTATTCTTCAAAATACCTATACGTGGAATATTATATAGATGATAAATAGTCAAGTAGATTTTTTATCCTAAGAAAATATATTTAAGGATAGCTTAGGAGAATATAAGCGGAACCAAGCATGGATCTATACTAAGTAATAGGAGATGATAAAACAGACAAGGCTATATATAGAGGAAGAGGAGATAAGAATAACAAGGCAGGGCTTTATATAGAGGGAGAGGAGATAAGAATAACAAGGCAGGGCTTTATATAGAGGGAGAGGAGATAAGAATAACAAGGTAGAGTTTTAGATAGAAGGAGAGGAGATAAGAATAACAAGGTAGAGTCTTAGATAGAGGAAGAGGAGATAAGAATAACAAGGCAGGGCTTTATATAGAGGGAGAGGAGATAAGAATAACAAGGCATGGCTTTATATAAAGGGAGAGGAGATAAGATAAACCAAGTATGGCTGTATACATAGTAAAAGGAGATAAGAAAACAGGGATATACATGGGAAAAAAGGAGATAAGATAAACTAGGCTGAAGTGTACATGGAAGGAGAGGAGATGATAGAAAGCAGGCACGGCTTCTTTATACGTTCCAACTTGTCCGTAAAGTCATTCTGTCGATTATGACTCCCTGTCGAACCAAAAACTTGGCACGGATCTTCCCGCTAACGATATTTGATGGCTCCGTAGGATCGGACTTGAGCGTGAATGGCAAGCTTAAGATGGGTTAATAGTGAGCATGAGTTTAGGGAAGTATTTTTGAAGTTTTTAGAGCATAAACATTTTTGGCCAAAATAAATCAAATATTTCTTCTATAGAAACATATAGTTTTAGTTTTCTGCACATGCTAATCTCAACAGTCCTTGAATATCTTTCAAGGGAGTCCTAGAATTTAATGACAACTTTTTCTCTTAATTTAAAAAGTTTGTCACCAAATGCCACCATGCTCATGCCAGATATTCAAAAACTGTTGAGATTAGCACGTGCAGAAAACTAAACTATATGTTTATATAGAAGAAAAATTTGATTTATTTTGTTCAAAAAATGTTTATGCTATAAATACTGCAAAATTAGCACACTAAATTCGCGCTCACTAGCACCCAACCTTAAGGCATCTTGCAATAGACTGGATAGCCGATGATGGGGAGATCGGGGTTAAAATCCAGGTTGGGCTTTCTGAAAGTGTTTTTTCCTTAAATAGTTTCTCACCATCCCTTAACGACTTTGCCTACTCGGAGATTTCAAAGCTATTTTGCGAAGATGGTTGCATCTTGCCTTGACGCACCTAAGAACGCTAATCACTATCACAATTAGACGCCAATGTACGAAGTAGAAAGAGAAATAGAGTGAGAAGTTTACCCTGTGGGGCTTCTAGCTTATCTACTGATAACACTTCCCCTCTTCCTCTGACGAGTTTACACAGTAACTATACTTTTCGCTCATTGAAATCATAGACTCGCTTTTTAAATAAACATATTTCTTGTTTCATATTCTAGATAGACATATGCTTCCACGGGCTTTTTTAATCCACATTCTGGCAAGAAGAATCCTACATGACATTTTCACGATCAAGACTAATAGCCTAAGTTGTAAATTATTTATTAAAAATACGTTAATCAAAAAACTGCCTGAAGATAAAAATAAGATATTTGTGATGCTTTAGGACTATTTTTAGAATTATTTAAAAATTTATTGTTTTTGTTTCAACTATATATCTTTAAAATTCGTGGAATAAAATGTAAATTCATTAACATTGGAAATTCTACCTTGATGCTCCGTGACGTCACCTTACTTATTGATTAATTTACATTAATGTAAATATGCTGATAGCCCGAATGGATACTATTATTAATAAGTGGTGGACAAGTTTGTAACTCGCTGACTTATATAGTAGGTGTAAGGTACTCTTTTATTAACTAATGGCTATTAATTTTCAAAAACACAAGGGCGGGTAATTAAATAAAGGCGTGAGTCTTGTCTCGCTTAGTTTTCTGATGATGGGGAGATTTGGCTTCTAAGACCAGCAAGGTAAATTACTTTTACCCTCCCTTCATGAGGTTTCGGGTATGCTTCCTCTAAATTATATACATAATATATTATATATACATCTCATACTTTTCTTAAGAGTGTTAAAATACAGATAGCCTGGTTTGGTGGTAATAATAATTTTAATTTAGTACAGTGTCTTACTACCCGTTCGGGTTATACGCTTAAGTACTAATTACGCTAATGGGTTAGGATTTGGGAAGGTTGAATATAGAGGAAGTGAACCCGCATTTTCGTGGAGGGAGAGTGGAAAACCATTTAGTAAAACCACCCCCAGTTCACCCGATCCGAGATTCGAACCTCGATCTCCCCGTCCCGGCAGTCGAGCTCAACATGACTAGCGCGTTAGCTAACTACGCCACCGAGGCGGGTTTGGTGGTAATAAATTGTTCATATTATAGTGATATGGTGATATTCAAATCATATGCATAGTTTGAATATAAATATGTCATTCACACTTGGATAACAACTTTCTCGACCTTCAATGGGATGTATTTGTAGTTCACACTTGGAAAACACCTTGCTATAATATTCTTAAGGAATGTATCTTTAATTCACTCTTAGCAAATATCGTCCTAGAGCTGTATAGGGATGTATTTGTAGTTCATATTTGGCAAACATATTTCTGGAGTTATGAAAGGATATTGGTATCCGTGGTTCACACTTGGCAAACATCTACATAGAGCTGTAAAGGTGTGTATCCGTAGTTCACACTTTGCAAACATCTCCCTAGAGTTGTAAGGGTATGTATATATCTATAGTTCACACTTTACAAACATCTCCCTAGAATTGTAAAGGAATGTATATATCTGTAGTTCACACTTTGTAAACATCTCCCTAGAGTTGTATTTGGCAAACAACTTCTTAATATTGTAAAGGAATATTTGTAGAGCAATATATACATAGCACGCTTCGTACCATAAAAAAGAAACCTGTTTATAATTACTAAGACTGTTTATGAAATCAAATTGAGATAAAATTATTAAAGTATTATTAACTACTATTGCTAACTTAGCTAAAGTAATGAGAAGTTAATTTGGGAATAGATGCATGGATTAACTATCCAACTAGTTCAGTTCGGTATGTCAGGAAAGGGGAGGTCGGATTTTGAATCCCAGGTGGGATTTCTGAGCATTTTTTCCTTCCTGCAAATGTGGGTGCGTTCCCTTTAAATTGTACCTTTATCAATCCTACCCCATTAGTGTAATTAATGCATGAAACCCAGGTGGATAGTAAGACGTGGTAGGGAAATAAATATTTTGAGTTATCTTGTGGGAAAATTACCGTATTTTATTGAAGCTGACAGACACGAGTTTTATTTTTTCATAAATACTTTATAAATCCCTAATAAAACGTTTCCTAACCTTGTAAATGAATTTTTCTTTGAAGTTTGGATTGAAATTGAGTTTTCGTTTATCACTACTGAACCACTCCCAGTAATAGCAATCAAAAACTCTTTCAAACTTTTTCGTTTTTATGATGCGTGTCTTTTTTTTTTAGCACCACGTCTTACTACCTGTTCAGTTTGTACGCTTATGTACTAATTACCCTAGTGAGTTGGGGTTGAGTAAAGTTGAATTTAGATGAAGTGTACCCACATTTGCATGGAGGAATAGTGTAAAACCATTTTGGAAAAACCTTCAGTACACCCGACTAATATTCGAACCCCTATCTCCCTATCATCGGCAGTCCTAATATGAGACTGGTCTTTTTGTTCATATTAGCTGTCGTTAAAACTTATACCACACTTTATAGTGTAAATAAAAAAAACACGTTTATATGATAACAAACAAATTAAGAGCGTGATTATCACTTATACTCATAAGTTGTTTTTTAATACGTGTAAAATCGAAGCTATTAACGACATAGGCATCTAACTATAGAGGTTCTTTATAGATTCTCAGCCCAAACTTAAACCACAGTCTAGGTGGGCATAGATAAAGGTAAAATCCTAGTAATAAAATGTCCGTAAAAATCACTGTGCACTACAAAACAACGCAGGGAGTAGGCAGCTGTAAGTACGTTCATGTACATCAAGTTGCATATCAATAAGGCTGGAGGAAGTGTCCGGCCGCGAGCAACGTTGTTGGAGAGTGAGCCCGCGTCAAATGCCATCAATCGACAGATACAGTTGTGACCAAGCTGAGAAGGGGGTTTTGAGCACCAGTGGTGATGTGCCCGCCTAGTGATATACAACTTAATGTACACGTACGTACTTACAGCTCCATCAACCTGGCATTGTTGCATCCAACTTTAAATTCATTTAGTAGCGCAAGATGACATTTCCGCACATTTCTTTATTAGTATTTTATGTTTCTTTCTTCTCATAAGTGCTACGGTTTAAGTTTGAGCTAGGAGTTTCGAAACATTCTGTATACCTTAACTTGCGTTGTATTTTATAGACATTATAATGAGATCAATTATCTAAGTGACTGGCCTTTTGTTAGAGTGGTCAGTATTGCTGGCTACTATTCTAGATGTCCCAGGTTCGATTCCCAGTGGTGTCATAGGTATTTTTCCCGAAGGGGAATTGTTCCTATGGTCATAATGGTTTGGTTAACTAGTCTTAGGCTAGGTGTAAGACTTCTACTGGCTCCACATAACCATCATCACTATCATCACAATTTATTGGGATGAAGTAGCCTCACCTACGTGGTGGCCTAACCACAGAAGACGGCTAAATATCTGCCACTGCTGGTATAAGACCAGGAATGTATAACTGACAAACTGACAAACTCTGGTGTCACACGCAAAAAAAAATCCAAGCGTACAAGGAATAGAAAACAAAGAAAGAATTACTTAAGATAACCATACCTCTATGTACCATTTGTAGACTTATTTACTCTATTGTATAGGAACGTGAAAGTTAATTAACGCAATAATTACACAAGTACGCCACCTATCCCTATCCTGAGCTAGTTCTATCCAGTCCACCTCATTACACCCTATATATTTGAGGTCCATTCTAATATTATCCTCCCATCTGCGTTTACGTCTTTCAGCAGTCTCTATAAACAATTACATGAGATTAAAATACTGTATAATGAATAAGAACCCTGAAGTATAATTTTCCAATTGGTTAATGTTTAATGATTTTATCTGTATAGAATCAAAAATGTACTATATATAGATTTTGTAAAATTAATTTGCACTAACTCTAAAATGTTGGCTAGAAATACAACACAGGCTGTACTATGTTAACCATTGTATTTAGAATAGTTTTATTTGAATAAAACATTTATTTGTGTTAGTTTGTAGTTTTTAGAATGTATAGCTCGGTGTAATCTGTTAGCAAACACTCTAATAAATTAAAATGAAGTAACTATAGTTTCTACACACTCGTTTGTGGTTCATAGGAGTATGGATTATCATTAATGCTAAAATACAACGAATGCATTTAGAGATTATTTGAGCTATATTTATCTCGATAACAATTTTAGTTTAATTAAACTCAATTTATGTATACCTCGAATTAACTGTGAATATAATTTGTTATTTAATTTGTTCCTAAATCTATGTGACTTTATAGTCCCGACCAACTATTGGCTAGAGCATTAATAAGAGAAAGCTATGTAATTAAAATCAAATGAAATTGATAAATAACTTTGATTCTCTAAATAAATGATTATATCCCTGACAGTTACAGTCAAATTTTCATATGTATAGACATTTATAGCAGCTAGACACAATACTAGATCTGACTTCATGTATTCATACGTCAAGTGATGTGATCTTCAGTTGTGACTTTTGATGAACAGGTTGTTCCCGGGTTAAGCAGCTAAACTTTGGCATTAGTAGTGGATACAAAAAAACTCAAAATGTATTTTGGAGGTTTGCTAGTTTTCGCTTTCTTTTCGCGCAAACAGAAAAAAACTAAATAAAAACACGTTTTTGTGCAGAGATTCTCGGCAATGGTTTAATATTAATTTTCCTGGAAGATGGATCGATCATGGTGGACCTGTGGCTTGGCCTCTGCGTTCATCTGATTTAACGCCATTAGATTTTTTTTTTTTTTGTATGGAGAGCTCTCAAAGAAAATTGTATGAAGTGCCTGTTAATGACCTTCAATCGTTCCGACAAAGGACAACGCAAGCGTGCGAAGAAACAACAGTCGCACAATGTCGGTCAGCCACTCGTTCTGTCAGGTGCCATGCTTGTCTCCGGGCTGGAGGACGTCAATTTGAACAAAATAAATAATATTTCTTATTTTATGCCTGGCTATTTGGCTTTTAATTAGTTTTTTGCTGTGTGCGTGAAAAGAAAGATAAAACTAGCAAATCTCCAAAAGACATTTTGAGTTAGTTTTTTGATCCCCTACCACTTACAAAAGTGTTTACCGTGTAACCCGGCAGTATCCTGTATAATATCAATACCTATCAAGTTATACTAATAATAAAGAAGAAAATATGTTTTTTTTTTAAGTTTCTTTCCTATCAACATTCTTCTATTAATGAGCTCCATACAAAAAAAAA
>CABFWB010001468.1:53862-72641 GCA_902151455.1 Timema bartmani
GTGTTTAAAAGTATGCGAGGAGAGTGGGGTGAACCAAAAACCTTTTTTTTTTATTCGTGACATACGCTTAAGGTTTTTTCATGCAAATATTTTTATTTGATAAACACCTCGAAAGTTTATTCTTTAGTTTTAATTGAATATTTGGTCATAACTTCACTCTCAGAGACTGTTAGCTGGCTTACAATTTAATGAAAATGTCCCTTTCACCTCTCTATGAATAATATTATTATTATTACTATTACTACTAGCACCACGTCTTACTAACCGTTCGGGTTATACGCACTTACGCTAATGTATAATGGTAGGATGATTGTGAGATTAAATGGAGGACCTACAGTTTAACGTGGAATCCAAACCACGTTGGAGGCATAGCATTCCTCACACATTTACAAGTTGTGATTAATACACGTCTTGTCAGAGGTGAAGGAAGGGTTTGGCAATCAGACAAATCTGTGCCGGGACTGAGGATTGAACCCCGAACCCTCAACACAGAAGTCCGACACCTTACCCCTAGACCACCAGGTCATCCTCTATGAATAAAATCATCGAATTTTGTTAAAATATATTAACAGTATTTTGTTTCCTTGAACTTCAAAAAATTCACAAAGAGAGGTCGATTTTTCTATGAGTTAAAAATTTACGATGACATGATTATGTAAATACTCGCATTGGTGGGTGCGTGGACCAAGTGTCAAAGATATTTAGCCTGATTTACCGATTATAGATTATGGAAAAGACTTGAGTTATAATACTGGTCTGGTGTACTGACGGTAGTTTTTTTCATAAATTGTTTCCCACTCTACCTCCAGGCAAATGCAAGCACATTTGGTCAACATTCTATCTTCCTTTCCCTTACACTATTGACGTAGTTAAATGAGAAGTGTGCAGCCAAGCCTGGGAGGTAGAATTTAAAAAATGTGTTTACATGTTGTTTTCTATTGATTAAATAGGAAAATAAATTATTTTAGAATACTTCCATCTAAAATTGACAGTTTATGACATTTGTGTATAGGGGAGTATAATTTATACAATAAGTTAATTAAAATTATTACTTAACCCCTGTTAATGGCAGTACTTTATTTCATAACTAATAGATATTTAGCTATTTTTCCTGACCACATCTTTAAATTAAAGCGTTCCGTTTTTAAATTATAATTTTCTGTCTGCTTTCCTGTTTATATTAAATTTAATTTATGTTGAATCACCAAGACATATTTTACTAACATCGTTCTAATTTATGTCACAGGAAATTTGTAAGTTAATTGTTTCACTGTGCGTAAAATAAATTTGATTTAACATGCGATTTTTCATTTCTAGTCTCGATAGAATCATGCACGATGATTCACTCTGGCTTAGACAACGGTATATTGACTGCAAGGTATTCTAGTTCAAATCTTGATGAAATCAAAACTTTTTTTTTTAACCCTACGTCTAACTACCCGTTCGGTGTATACGCCTATGAACTAATTAAATTAATGAGCTAGCGATTAGGAATATTGAATTTAGAATAAGTTTACTCGCATTTTTTGCGTAAAGGGAGAGTGGGAAACCAATTATATAAAACCACTATCAATACACGCAACCAGGATCAAACCTCGTTCTCCCAGTCTTTGGCAGGCAGTCTGGTCTATTGATGGAATAGCGCCTTATTCCATGCGGCCACAGAAGTGATTGAAGTTTACTAAATCTTCTTGTCAAATAGATTAGGTTAAGATCTGTTCAGAGCTCATTATAATTGAACCTACCGATATAAAGATCCTTAAATATGTAATGCATCTCTACATACAATAATATTTGTGAATATGACTCTACAGTAGTAGTTAGAAATGTACACTTCCCTATCTTAGATGAGTATAGATACTATACCATAGTGATATCATAATGTTGTATAATAGATTAAAATAAATTTACCAGATTGAAATATTCTCAGTATTACCTAATATATTAACGTTCTATAGTATATGTAACTCTACTAGAGAGAAATACGGAGTGTTCCACAATATATTAACATTTTCTAATAGATATAAATTTATTTGATAGGGTCAAATATAAGCAATCATCTTTAATTCATTAACATTCTATAATCTAATTATGTAATAGATGTAAATATATTTAATAAAATGAAATAATACATTAACATTCTATAATTGATGTAAATATACATAAGCGTCTTTAATACATTAACATTCTATAATCAATGCAAATATATTTAATAGAGTGAAATATACACAATCATCCTTCATGCATTAACATTTTATAATTGATGTAAATATATTTAGTAGATTAGTATATACACAATCATATTTAATACATTAACATTCCACAATCGATGTAAATATATTTAATAGAGTGAATTATACGCAGTCATCTTTAATACATTAATATTTTATAATCGATGTAAATATATTTAGTATTGAAATATACAATCATCTTTAATACATTAACATTCTATAATAATCTATATAAATATATTTAATAGAGTGAAATATACAGTCATATTTTACACATTAACATTCTATAATCGATGTACGAGTATATATATTTACTAAAGTTGAATAAACATTCATTTGCAATACATCATTCTATGATAGATATAAGTAAATATTATATTGTAAAATGGGCCTAGTTATATATTCGTTAAATAATTAGATATTCTCCTAGAGTAATGTAGAATATCTTCATTGTTACTGTGGATACTGTGCAATTAGGGTGGGTGATTAGACTGTTAAATCGTGGGGACTAAGTAAACCAACCGAGCAAATGAAACTAGCCTAAGTGATTGTATGAAGAAGTTTGAGTAATCGCCTTGAGTGAGTGTTTTAGTTCGTCTTATTGGCTGCAAAGTAGCGACCCAACCACCTGAATTACTCATAAGTTGGACCCTCTTCCAACCCCCTCGTCCCCTCCATCATACCCTCGGGGAGTCTGCCACCCTCGGTAGGGCCTAACACGAGTTTACGGAGTCATGCCCTGGCCCCACAAACACTTAATTAAGTTAGGCACCATCAACTTTGACTTAACTCATTGGTTAGTCGACCGTGTGGGAGGCTGTGTTGAATCATCTCGGGGAATAGCTCAACCCTCGTAGCTTAAGTTGAGGTGAAAAGTAACGGGAGTTAAGTTAATATTTTTAAATTCTCATTAAAACAACCTTTTGTCACCATAACAATACTGCTTAAGTATACATATTTATTTTAATTGTATACATATTATAATCTCAAAAGGTTTCTTTTAGCACCGCGTCTTACTACCCGCTAGAGTTCTACACACATGTACTAATTACGCTAAAGGTTTAAGGAACTAGGAATATTATATTTAGAGGAAGTTTACCCGAATTTTCATGGAGGGAGGGTGAAAAACTATTTTGGAAACCCCCCTCGTCAGTACACCCAACTGAGACTCGAATCTCGATCTCCCCTTCATCGGCAGTCTAGCCTACTTCAAGATTAGCGCGTTAGACCATGCGGCAACCTAATCGGTTCAAAGGTTTCTTAATACGAACAATTAGAGATGAAAATTTTCCGCAGTGGAGGCTTGAGGTGGAGGGTTTAAATTGTGGAGGTGGCACCTAGAGTCTATTGTACTTCAAAATAAAGTGTGCTACGAGACGAGTGGGTGATAAGAAGGGGGGAGGAGTAACGCGAGTAGGGGAGGGGTAGATAGGAAACACGGAGGATAGGGAGAAAGACAAATATTGAATCAACCTTAAGATTATTTTAGTTAACTTATTGATGATAAAAAATTTAAGTATGGTTTATGAACATAACGGGCCTACAAAGGCTCGCATTTATTTGTTTCATTGCTACTTTATTTTTAGCACCGCGGCTTACTAATCGTTCAGTTTACACGCTAATTACACCAATGGGTTTGGAATTGGGAAGGATGAATATAGAGGAAGTGAACACTCATTTGCGTTGAGGTAGAGTGGAAAACCATTTAGGAACACCACCCTCCCAGTTCAGCTGAGTGAGATTCGAACCTCGATCTCCCCATTCTCGGCAGTCTGGCTCAACATGAAACTAGCGCGTTAGCTAACTACGCCACCGAGTCTGGTAATATGAAATAAATACTTTGTCTGACAATTAAAATAATTACTAAATTGACTTTCCCTAATTCATACATCAATTTATGTAATCTACAGCTGTTCCTTTTGATATAGTGTATATTATCAATAACTATAAAATAAAATTAATAATAACATAGTAAAATGTTATCAATTTTTGCACCAAAAATGTTTGTATGTTCCGAAATAAATTGTAGCTACTGAAAGAATTTAAAATATTATGTGTGACCAATATTTAGATTTTATTTTTACCTTTATTAAAAATCATTCCCATTTTAGTGCTTTGCAACCTCCTTAACCACTTTGCCAGAAGTAAGATGATTTTTTAAACATAGATCCGATTCAGAAACTTTGTGATGATCATCTATTACTTCTTTGCAATCCATTATTCCTGCGGATTTTTTTTAAATGTGTCAGACAACGCTGTCGGTTTTTGGGTGACCACCAGAGAAACCTCTACGAAAATGGCTTCCCCCTAGCCCATAGTCCCTCCTCCCATAATACATCCAGCCTGAACTTTTTTTTNTTTACAGAGGGTTTGCAAGAGTACCATGAATTATGTCTTTACTTCACTTAACAAATTTACTGCTAGGGTCGTAAACCGGGAAGTTTGCATCCAACTGTTGGAGAATATAACTCCTATGATCGAACGTCTTTCCCACCCCACCCCACCCCACTCCACCCTATCTACCCCCTTTCCACCCACTTTTCTTACCCAAAATGATGTTTTGATAATGCGCTAGACATATGAAGCTCAGTTAAGTTAAGTCAATGGAGCCAAAAATCACAGCGCAAGCCATAATTTTATTCAAATACAGATACATAAGTATTTTATCTATTCACTAAGATAAAAATAACAAATTATATCACAAAAGTATTACTAAATATAAATTACCGAATAAATAGTTTGTGAGTACGTGTATAAAACCTTTGAAATATGTTTCTGGAAAAGAATTGAGGAGACTAGGTGAACAGACAGGGTGACAAATGAAGTCCTACGAAGAATGGGTGAGAAAAGAATCATTTTTGATGTGATTCTTCGGTACAAAGCAAAATAGATCGTAAAATCCTTAAGATGAACTGTCTTCTGCACAACGTCGTTGAAGGAAAGTTTGAGGGAAAGATGAGATTAGGATGGAGGATTATTCAAATATTGGATGACTTTAAGAAAAGAAGAAAATTCTGGGAAATCAAGGAGGAAGCAGAAGACAGGGAAAATTGGTGGTCTAAGTTCATTGATAAAAGGAATGGAGCTGTCATAAGATATAAAACCAATAATAATAATAGTAATAAGGATTTAGATAAAGGCAGGGCCGGCTAAGGAGGGGTGGACGAGGGGCTTAAAAGGCCCTGGACCAGAGCCTAACTCTAAGGAGAGGAAAGATTTTAAAGAAATTTAAAAAATATATATATATTTATTAACTATTGGACACTAAGAAAGAAAAAATTTTAAGTTAAGAAATGGATCGGGTGGAAATAGAATCAAATAATTATAAATATTCTGTTTTAAGGAGAGAGTGCAATGTGACAGCAGGCAGGGTGGAGTGAGAGCTAAGACCGCCCCTGAGCTGTCAGCATTTTTGGCCTCCCATCTTTTCTTCTATACCTACCAATTTGGTTCTTAAACCCACAGTGACATTGCTTCATGGTCTCTCGAGCAGTGGTTCCAACAGAATAAATTAGTAATTTAGTAAAGTAGATAACGATATCAATGAAGGAGTGCGTGGACTAGTTTTTAAAATCTAGCTACATCACAAATAATTATTGTTCCTATTTTATCTGTCATTTAACTATTTAATTTTTTTAGGATCTCACATTGAGATTGTGATTAATATTAAGGCTATAGTAATTAATCACACGTATTATTTTTATTTTGTGATTGTAGTTTAATAATGAAGCGTAGTTTTAAAGTGAGGCTAGTAAAAGGAGAAAAGTCAAGGCATTTCAGAAACAAAATGCTCTGTTATCAAAATTGTCTGATTATTTTGCTGAGATCTGATAAGAAATACATTGATGGTAACGATTTTTCTTTGAATGACAGCAACTAAAACAATTTTCTAAAACTGAGCCTAAAAAATTACTAGAGACCAAATCCAGTGACATTTCCTAATTCAGAAATATGTTTCCCAATTTTTTTTTGTCAATTATGATAAGAAATTTGTACTAAAGAATGTTGGTTTCCAATATTTAAAAGAAGTCTTAGTAAATTACGAACTACGATAATTCAGAAGAGGTTGAGTTGTTTATCTTTAATGAGCATGTAATGTGGACCAAATTGACTTTTCTGAAGTAATCAATGAATTATTTTCTATGAAAGAAATAGGAAAAAAACCTATAATAGATTCACACACTTCTATAAAGTCATTAGTTTGCTTGATTTTTTATTCACATAGAACTATAATTTTTCGAGGATGGGGTGCATCTTACCCAAGTAAAAGAGCCTGGAATCTTAAAATGTTTTGTGGATGCTCCATCCCTAGGCAAGAGATAAGACGGAGCTTTGTGAAATGTGACCTCTAAGGTGGGTTAGGAGAGGGGTTAAAACTAATCAAAATTCACTGAGGTATATTTGGAACCAACGAACATAAAACCTTGAAATTTAAAATGATTGTTCTTTTATAAAATTGTGCTAGACTTTTTGAGGATTTTTCAAATTTCATCCCCTAAGAGGGTGTTGAGCGGTAGAAGGGTGGGGCACTTGCATACTCACTCCTCACAGTATTTCCCAAATCTCTGGGCCTGGTAACTTGAAATTTTGCTTGGTAAAAAATTTAGCGGGATTGCCTCATACAACCATAAAAATCTAAGATTGGGAGATTTCAAAAAAGGACTCCGGGAAACGGGGGTCCTATAATTAGAAAAAAATATTTTTATTTAAAATAGGAAAATAAAATTTGGCAGAGAGGTAGAGTGTAAACTCCAAATAACCAAATAAATCTTAAAATTTGAAATAACTATGAGTGAAGTAGAGAAAAGGTTGTGAGAGCGTTTTAAATTTCAAAAACTAATAGTAAATAACTATTATTATTAGCACCGCGTCTTACTAGCCGTTCTGGCTACACGCACCTACGCTAATGTGTAATGGTAGGGTGAATGTGAGATGAAATGGAGGACCTAGTTTAACGTGGGATCCAAACCACGGTGGAGGCTTGGCATTCCTCACATTCACAAGTTGTGATTAATACACGTCTTCCCAACTAAATAACTACTTCCCAGTGTTATAATAATACTTAGCACCGCGTCTTACTACCCGTTCGGGTTATACGCTTAAGTACTAATTATACTAATGGATTAGGAATTGGGAGGGTTGAATTTAGAGGAAGTGAACCCGCATTTGCGTGGAGGGAGAATGGAAAACCATTTAGGAAAAACCACCCCCAGTTCACCCGACCGAGATTCGAACCTCGATCTCCCCGTCCTCGGTGGTCTAGCTTAACCCAGTGTTATAGAAAGCTGAAATTCAACAGGCAGGTAAAAAGACCACGGGGCGTAGGAGTACTAACCGAAAAAAAAACCTTTTTGGTGTGGTAGAAAATTTAAATTTCGTAGGCAAGTAGGACAAATCCAGATAAATATTTTCCTCTAAAAATTCAAAACTTCCCAGTATTATTTGTTTAAATTTGGGGGAGAGGCTTCATTTTCCAAAACAAATTAAAAAAATATTTTCTGTCAGAAAACTTAAATTCGCCTAGAAGGTATGCATACAGACCTTTATAAATAACCATAAAAGACGGAATATTTTAAAAGTAGAAAATATTAAAGGAGCTAAGGTTTTAGGGGGGCGTGTTAAGTAAAACAAATAAAAACCTTTTTAGGGGGCAGAAAATTGAAGTTTACCGGAAAGGTAGAGTAACTGCCCAAATAATAAAATAAGTGTTAAATATTTACTATTCAGAAAGTAGTCTGAGTGATTGAGGGGTTTTGAAATTCCTAAAACTAAAATAATAAACTTATTTTCAGTTTGGTAGAAGATTAAAATTGATCAGTTGGGTATAGGAACCACCCAAAGCATCCTTTAGGATCTGATACTTAAATTTCAAGATAAAGAAGCAGTAGGCCTAATTGGGGAAGAAGGGTCCCCTCAAAATTCTTAAAACTAAAATTTAAAAAAAACGTTTTGACGTCTGAACATATTGAATTTCAAAATTGAGGCCCGGGAGAGGGATGAGTTCAAAATTAATACAACTAATATAGAAGAATACTTTTCGGTATGGCTTAAGATTAAAATTTAACTAGTACTTAAATAATTCATATGAGATAATCAAATAAATCTTAATATTTCAAAATGGGAAAAAAAGGAACTGAGAAAGGGTCCAGGGAAAGGCAGGATTTAGTTTCAAATATTTTCAAAATCAATATAAATTCTTCTTTACAGCATGAAAGACCATTAAAATTTGCTAAGCGAGTGAAAGAACCACCCCACCATATTCATAAAAACTGTAAAGTTTTGAATTGAAAAATAGGTAGGGAAAATTCTAATATAAATAAAAACTTATCGATATAATAGAACATTTGAATTCTGTAAAGACGGACAAAAATAATTTAAACTAGTATAAAAACAAAAATATTATCATAAACTGTATCGATTAGCGTTTCAATAACAAAGCTAAATATTGAAGAATAAATTAGCGCCTACCTAGCAGCGACATAAAAATTAAAATTAACACATTCAGGCGACATAGCTCGGTGAGCCATGATGCTCTTTGGAAAACCAATATGTTTATTATACAATATGTTTCTCCAACAGAATATATTAATGATTTATGCTCTTTGGTGAATTGTGATACTATTTTTTCCAACATATTTCTGTAAAATTATATATCAATTCATTTAGCTTATTTTACTATCAGACTTAGGCAAAGATTGTATTATTTATAGATTGCGTTTGTTTTTTCACACAGTTTATGGACAAGGTAATATTTTGTTTCAAAGATTATATTTTATTTATTAAATACCATGATAGTCTGTGATTGCCATATTTAGTTCAGGATTGTATAACGAGTAAATAACGATAAAAAAGTGGGCAGCTGGATGTTGAACGTTCTAATTTGAAATATTTTTGGTGCTGCTTAATCGTGCGAAGGGCAGTCAAACTATTGGTAATATATCATAATGAATGTTGGACGAGTAGTAATAGTACCTTATACGAATAATTAGTAGCTATTTTCAATTATTTTCTCATGTGAAACTTCAGCGTCGTTGACTCTCGACTCTCTACCGGAATAGACAAAGAATTTGTGTTCGCTTCTAGACAACTCTTGAATTTTAATTAAAAACGCCCCAAAGCTTGTTTGACGGTGCGAATAATTGTTCTCTGAGGAAACCAAGTCATTTCTTTCTCGGCCTTCTATTGGAGTGCCACCTACAAACTCACTTCCATGCGCTCACCAGTTTCAATTACTACTTCTTCTTTTTTTTAATATTCATCTTATTGTATGGAAATGTCTTTGAAGTTAGGTATAAAAAAGTAGCGTGGTTCTCAGCACTATCAGCGAGACATCAAAATAATTGTGAGAAAAATGCGTTTTATTGTTTCTAAACAGCTTCTTTATTCGAAACTATGTTTCAATATTGTGTTTATTATATTACAAACAAAGTGAAACCTATTATTTTCTACAGTTTTATATATATAATGATCATATATATATATGATTATTACAACTCGTGTATGAGCTTCAAATTAATTATTTAACTAATCGTACTGAAACAAACTTACATATTTTATTAAAATCGTTATTTCTAAACATGTAAATAGAAATGTGTTTATACTATAGCCTGCCTTTGTGTTCTTGGAATACAGTGCTCACCCAATGATCCAATGTTCGTGGGTTCAAACCCAGCCAAGGTCAACAGATTTTTACCAAAAGATCAAAATCCATAGCAAAAATTCCTTTGGATGGGAGGTAAAGCCGTCGATTCCATGTTGATTGTGGCATGCAAAATTTCCCAACAAATTTTTTAGATTGTTTATCGCTCACTCATTGAAACTTTGTGTGGAAAGCAAGCGTGGTCTTCGGCTGGATTTAAATTCCTCTTTTCCCTCTTTGGTGCGGTCCTTCCCTGCCAAATTTTTGAAAATTTGATTCCTCTAAAAGTGATTTGGAATTTGATACAAATCCATTTTTCAGCTTAATATTCTTAAATATCAAAGGGAACTGGAGTAAATCTATAGAGGGCCCAATATTTATCCCAGGAGAGGGGGTGAGTTTATTCCAGTCGTTAGGAGTATGGGGGCAAAATATTTCCAGGGGGATAGTGACCCCCACCCTACTGCACCACCCCTCCTTGACATAGGCTACGTAACTGGACAATGAAATGTTAAGCACAAGATAAAATAAGACTAACATAATAAACTCCGTGAAACTTACAAACTCCTCCAAATGAAGTTCGACTGAACCAAAACAATTGTATATTTGTGACAAATAAGTAGGTTCCTACAGATGAAATTCAAGCTTGTGGGCTGGGCATGAACTATTACTAAGTATGGACAGGTATTTTATTGTTTATGATTTTTTTTTTAATGTATGCTAGCTGAAGTACCCGGCACTGGCATGGAGAAATGTTTCTAGTTTAGTGATTGTACGTAGAAGGTAACTTTAAATTTGAAAATTCCTGCTTTAAGGATGTTCGTGTACAAGGGCTACTAATTTTTAAAATTTCATACCTCTTCATGTAATGCTTATGACAGATAAACTCTTCATTTTATTAATATTGCTTTTCTTCCAACCCAGTTTTTAATAAATTTACAAAATATAGTAATAATTTTTAAATTCCTGCTTCTAAGTGTACATGTTCATTCACTACTAAGTTTTAAAATTTCATACCTCTGCATATGGTAGATATAGCCAATGCGCATGACAGACAAACAAACTCTTCATTTTATTAATATAAATTATAGATAGAAGAAAATTTTAAAATATATTTGTGGAGGGTAACAGTTGGGCAATGGGGCCCCTTGTCCTAAAAATGCATAGCTTAGTTGGGCCACGGTCACTGGCCAGGAGGACTAAAACCTATAGTAGATCTGCAGATATCTTCATAATTTAAAAATAATATCTAAAGCTTAACTTATATTTATTTATTAACTCCTTACTAAAGATTTATTTATAATGTTTTCTAAAATGTTGATACGCTTTTAAACTCATGTCACAATAGATATAAGTTACGTGGCCCAACTGTAATACGCTCTATATTTGTTAATCTGGATCTTGGAATTCCCGGGCTTAATACAATGGTACTAATAATCTCCCCCTCGTAGAGTACCTGATTTATGTAGCTTCGAGTCATCTTTTATACTTGAGTGATGGAAGGATCTGTTTTTACTTTTGGGATTGGGAATGTTTGGAGTTTATGAATCAACATTATTGTAGGTGATTTATGCCCGTGCTTTGTCTCATAGAGTAAATAGAATTTTTGGAAATAGGTATGTAGTAGGCCGGGTTTTTTTTAAGTATAGGTTGGAGGATACTTTATTCACTTCCCCTTCTGGGCTAACAACGGCGCCAGTATTTGTCTCTGACTAAAAGATAATCCATATCGGCTAATCCAAGTTTTCTGACAAATACAAAGGTATAATGGGTTGAAATGCTTGATAGGTTGTTTGGATTGGGGAAGGACTTACTTTATGGTATAAAATTGGTGAGTCTTGTTGGTAAAACTCAATTATTTATTATCTGTACAAATGATCTGTATAGGTGCAAAAGTCAAGTGTGAGCCCTGCTATTCACTGCCATTTCGTACCGAGTACTTAAAAGAAAAACCTGACAAGCTTTCCCACTCTACTAAATACTCCGAAAGAACAGGATCAAAATATTAACATGCAAACTAGATTTATAATCTTTGAAAGTTCTTTTTTCCTACCAATATCCTACTAAATAATAGATTTCTGGTAGGGGAAAAGGCCTTTCAGAAAACAATTCCTAAGCTGAACAGACTTTAATTAACTTTTCATCCGCGTTTCCTGAACAATAAATACAAATAAAAATAAGAAATCATTCACGTAAATATGAAAGGATATTTTGCAGTAGTTCATCGGAACAAAACAAATCGAGAGAAACAAAGATAAAGTTATGTATGATTGGGCGATGTGTAAACACGGCTGCCAATTAGGAAACAAAGGTTCGGGTGGGTGTGTGAAGGGTATTGGGGAGTGAAGGAGGATAAAGAGTGTGGAGGGTAATTGGGGGGTAATCCACGAGGACGCGCCGAGTCTCAGACTGGCAGGGCGCCAGCCGCTGTCGAGATTATGACGTAATAAATACAGTAGCGCCCGGGTTTCGATACTACGGTTGTTTTAGAAACCAGGCGAGCGAGCGCCTTTCGTGTACATCGTGCGGTTGAGACTGTTGGGAGAAACTTTGTTACGCCCAACTTCTTTAGCGTGAGAAACTGGCGGGTTGGGGTCCCAAACTTGGGTGTTGTTTATTGTGTTCTGTGGGGCTTACTACCCCTCTCAGGCTGTCCTCTATTTGAGGATAGTCCCACTCATCTACTAAGTTGGTAGCGTGCCTGGCCACTGATTTAAAGGTTCGCAGGCTCTGGGTCCCTCTCTATGACAGAAAATGTGTGATAAAGAGAATTAGTGTTATGTTTCTTCCAGGCTTTTAGTTACTAGCTATTTAGAAATAAATCTTGTAAGCGAAAAAATTGTTTTTAATATTAATCAAATAGTGTAGTTATATAAACAAAATATAAATAAATATGTTTTATAAAACTGTTAAAATAATTGATACAAGGTTCAGAAAACCAGTCGAGTAAAAATTGTATAAATATAACTAAAGCTGAAGGTTAAAGCTTGATATAATATCAATCTCATTCAACTTGATTAGAGAATAAAACATAAATTTTAAAAAAATAGAAATATGATAGAGCTAATTATGATAAAAGTATAGGTTGAATTTGTTTAAGTTAATCATGAACATATAAAACATAAATTTTAAAAAAATAGAAATATAATAGAGCTAATTATGATAAAAGTATAGGTTGAATTTGTTTAAGTTAATCATGAACATATAAAAAATAACGGTAGCAAAAATCAAAATAGTATGAATAAAACTGTTCAAATTTATTGAAATACCTTTAAAAATAAATTGATTAATATGTAGTGAATAGCTATTTAAATCTTATGTCTTAGTTGAATTCCTGATTCTTGGTACAAACGTGATAAATAGACATGTCTCGGTGACAAGCACCCCCATTAGGAAATCTTAATGTGAAAAACAGAAGTGCACTTCGCTATATAATTGAATCAAATCAGTGCTTCTCACCAAAATATGTATATTTACCACTTTCTGACTAATAAATTTAACCCACTTTTTTTATCATTATTAGCTGTATCATATTTCTATATTTTTTATAATTCTTTATTATCTATACCAAGTTGCATGACATAAATATTGAATCAATTTTTAATCTTCTACTTTAATTATATTTGTATAATTTTTACTTGGCTAGTTTTCTGAACCTTGTACTAAATTTTTTAATCATATTGCTATTAAATAATAAAAAAAAATGTTTCTGTATAACCATGATATTTAAATATTATTTTCTTGAATATATTAGGTTAGGGAGTCATGTGCTGAGTATATCAGTCGTCTTAGAATGTGAATGTTATATACCACTTATAAAAAATTTAAGGGGACAAAATTACGTGAAGTATTTTGGGTATGGTCGAAAACTGGAAATCTTAAAAGCCAAGGTTCTAAAACGCGTTTTTTGAAACCTATTCCTGAGTAACAGGGTACACTAAGCCAATTTTCTTGGTTGTCCAGATCACTGGGTTAGTAATAGTCAGCCCTTAGTTAAAACGGGTTTTTTTGGTGCAAATCTAAAGCTGAAAACCTTTAATCGTCGAGGTATCAGAATTTTTTTAATGGAATCGGGAACCGTGTATTATTAGCATCCAAACATTCAGTAAGACATTAACATTAACAGTAAATTAATTGTTTCGGTCATAGTTAGTGACTGTTAAAGTAACATTTAGCCACATTCATAAAAGCTTTCACAACTCTGCTTGGGGGGTGCATTCGCCTGGTGGGTGCAGGGGGGAAAATGGGAAAGGGGAGGGAGGCTTTATTATGACAGAAATTGCACCCAATTCACCCTGCCTAGTTTCGAAACCTGGCCTCAAGAAACAGATTCAGAAATGCAAAACGGTCACCCCAGCCCAGCAGGTGATGCCATTCTGGTCTTTATGGTAATAGCTGAGGACTAGAGTAGCTAACTCTGGCTCCCAAAGCAAAGCAAAGCATACCATGTACCCATTTGGTAAAAATCATAAAGAAATGTTCACTCTCCCTTTTAAGCCCCACCCCTGTTTTGAATTAAAAAATAATAGCTATTCATATCTAAATAAATGGCTACTTTAGAAACTAACACATTAAGTAAATTAAATTGTAAAAAGCAATTATTTGTGTGTTGTCTTCTTTCATTTATATTTGGCTGAGTAAATATTTGCATATTTAAGTTTTTATTTCATTTATTTGTGATATTTAACGTGTAATTTCTGAAACGACTGACTATATCAGAAAACGACTTATAAACTTAGATCTAGAACAGACGCAACATCGAGCCCCTGGACGTTAACTCATCACCATCCAAGGGGAAACCCACATTTAATCAATGATAACTTTTTCGGCTATGCCAGGAATCAAACCTGGGGCCTTTATCTAAGTAAACAGATAGGCTACCGACTTATATAAGGTATTGGATTAGTTATTAAATCATAAAATATAATAAAATAAGTCTACTTATCATTAATAAAATAATTTAATTCTGACCTTACCACCAATAAAAATTGATTAGTTTATAGAATGATGCGACTGGTAGTATATTTCAATAAATGCTGCAAAAACTCAAGCTATTATTCTTTGACCCAACTAAACACAAATTTTGATCTTGCTGGGATCCATATCAATTAAATGATATTGTTTAAAATCATAAATCAATAATGAGTCCAACTATAAAACCCGTAGGGGTAACATTAGATCAAATCTTATACTGGAAGCCTCAACTCCAAAGAAATGTGTGCTTATAAATGTACACTAAACTAGCGTTACTCTAACTGTGTTACGCGTACCCCCAGGGGTACGAGCGTTAATTGCAGGGGGGTACCCAAGCAGCTCTCAAGGGGAAATAAGCAAAATGACTAGAGGAAAAAACATGGTGGAGAACCAAAGTTGGCGTGGAATTTTCTAGGTGACTGGGGAAAATTTCTCCTTTTATTACGTGAAATCAGACTTTGTCATGTCATGTGGATAGATTTTATCGTGAGGGTACCTTAGAACTTTGACCAAGGGGACAATCTAAACCAAGTTTGAAAACTACTGCTCTAAACAATATATGGTAATAAAAATAATTTAATATTTTATTATAATTATCAAGTCATTGAACGACTTAATTTTGATGTCATAAAAGTAAGTTGGTTAAATATAAATATAAAACACCATATATAGTAAGACACCTTTAACTCAGTAGGTTGAGTGTCTGTCTACTGAACAAAGGGTCACGGGTTCGATTCCTCTCACAATATATAATTAATGAAATGTGGGTTACCCTTTTCGCATTGATGAGTTAACGGCCGGGGGCTGGATGCTGTGTTCTTTCTATATTAAGTTAGTTAATAAGTAGTCTGCTGATATAATCAGTCGGTTCAACAAGTGCACGTTAAATACCTCAAATAAATTAAATTAAATTTAAAAAAGATAAGGTTTTTTTTAATAAAATCTCAAGAGGTGCGCTGCTGGTGGAATACAGTTTGAATTAAGATCAATGATCGGGTTATTTGTGGACGGATTAAATAATAAATCGTTGCGGGCACTATGGTGAACTTTCTTCTGGAGAAATTTTGAGTACACAAAGTACTCTCATCCGCCATATTGTTGGAAAGTTAATTCATTTAACTTGACTTGCGCGGGTGACTTAATTTTTCACTTTTATATAATAGGTTTATATGTTTTTAAATGCATGCAAACCAAATTAGAACCATCCTTTTTCTCTTTTCATATGAAACTAAAAATTGGAGTGTATCTATTTTTATTAATCACTAGTATTTTTTATCAATGAAATCTAGTGTTTTATTTTTTGTAAGCTATGTGTGTATTTTTGCCTCATTCTAATTACAATAGGTACTAAGCACAAATTAAGTTTTTTAAAAAGCTTTATGTATACACACATCCATTTGCCAACATCTGTATTTTACGTATTATTTTTATAGTTAAAGACCCTCATTTTGGCATTAACACTGTTCCAGTCTTTGAAATTCTTTTTAATCCCTTAGGTTTGGTATTCCAAAAGCAAAATAAACTCTTTTATTTTAAGTTTTTATATTATACTTTCTATCAACTCAAATAACTTAATAAACTGACCGGCCTATTAGTATATTGGTCAGCGCCCCTTCCTACTTATCTAAGTGTCTCGGGTTCGATTACCAGCATTACCATAGGTATTTTTCTGGAAAATGAACTGCTCCTTTGGTCGCCAAGTTATGTTTAATAAGTTTTAAGCTAGGTTTAAGACTTCCACTGGCTCCACACCTTCGTAATCACTATCATCATGTCATCTCATTGCGGGTATGACTTGTAGACAACTTCCCAGACATACCCTGGGGCAACGTTCTATTCCCACAAAGCGACTAAAATTCTTCACATACTGAGATAAAACCAAATACTGCATATCTCACTGTTAAAACGCCGTACGCTATAAGAAAAACTTAATAAATTATTACCTTTTATTCTAATTACATAGGCACAGACAGTTCATGATGACCTAAAGTGTATACAAACAACAGCCATTATATCATTTATTAAGCTATTTCTCTTTGAATTATATCATTCTTATCGATATACACATCCGTAACTGAAGAAGCTATACACACAAAATGGCGTCACAGTAATACTTGATCTCACAGATTTCTCTTGGTTCTTACATATACACACACATACACTATGGGGAGGTAATCGATTGACAGGTTGAAAGGTCGACTAGACATATCGTTTTGAAGACATCCCCACTGAAGTGGAAAGATGTGACCTTGCTTTAGTTTTGAGTTGAGGTTCGTCCGAGATTTCAGAAAGATGAAAGAGAAATAGGAAGGGAAAAGATTTACCTTGTCGAAATAAGCTGTGTGGTTTCTTTTTTTTTCTTTCCGTCTAAAATCCGCAACAAATTGAAACTTTTCTTTGTCAGGCTTTGTTGTATCGATAGAAGTACTGGCTGACTGTTGGATTAAATTCTAATATTTTTCGAAAGGATGGTTTTTACAATCTACTATGACAATTGTCATAGTATTTTTATTTATAAATTTGAATTTAATCTAAACTATTTTTACTTGTGCGCCTTAATTAATATTTAGATTACAAATAGTATAATCTGATAAATTGTAAATTTATAAATACCCAATATTTAACTAAGGAACAAATTATCAAATTATATTGCTAGAGGCCGTCAATTTGAACAAAATAAATAAAATATTTTATTTCGATATCGGACTATTTTGTTTTCATTTAGTTTTTATGCTGTTTGCGCGAAAATAAAGCGAAAACTAGGAAGTCTCACTACCACTTTCCAAATTTTAGCCGTTTAACCCGGGAACACTCTGTATATTATATATGATGGGATTGTTCTATATAGCTCAACTACGGCAGGAGTGTGGATACAGCTAGGAGAAGGTTCTGTATTGCAAAAATTGGCTGAAAATAATATTAGAAACGTTTGTTAGCACTTTATATCGATAATATAGTATTATTAAGCAAATAATAATAATTTCCAAATAGGTTGACAGTATTGACTTTCAGTCAATGTTTACAATAAAGAATCTTCTGATAGCTGTCACTTACCAACACTTTGGCCGTGGATGAGCTATATTTAGGCTATGTAGCTATGTAGATAGATGCAGTAGCCCCATGGCTTCTTTGGTGCTGACTGACAGCTCACAGCTGACGGCTTTGAAAAGCTACCATACCAAATTATGTATCCCTACACCGAACCATATGATCTGCAAAAAACATGTTTAGCAGCTATCACTTCTGACAGTCAAAATTTAGGTATATACCTAAATGTCTATATATAGGTATATACCTAAATGTTGACTGTCAGAAGTCAGCTGTGAACTGTCAGTCAGCACCAAAGAAGTCATGGGGCTACTGTAAGACATAATGCTGGTAGTGTTGATTCACTGCCAACGATCTCAACTTGTGTGATCAGCTCTGACCCAAGAATTGGTGACTCAATTCTTATCCTGACCGGGTGAACTAAGATAACCACGTCCCCCTCTCTCTTACCCCGGCCCACATATACATACACATGCTGATTTTCTCTATCCTATCTCCAAAAGAATTTGTTTGTATTTGTTCCATAAAATGCATTAAAAACTAAAAATAAAATAATTAAACATTGACTTCTTGTTTATTTAAGGGCTTTGAAAGAGAGACTAGATATTTATGCTGTTGTGCCTGTGTGGTTTTTTTTTCACACTGTAATGGTAGAGAGAGCGTCTTATCGCTTTCTTGAACGTGGGGATGAATTCCTCCATCCTCTTTTCTTTCATTTCATCTTACAGATATAAGTCTGTTGTGAGGTTCTATTTTTCAGCCGAGGTTTGTTTGGTCGTCCCGCCGCCTCATATTGGTAGGAAACTGGTCCCTCCTGTCCATTCCGCTCCCTCTGTCCCACATAAGGGGATGGCAGTTGTGGAGGGATTGGGGAGGGGGGGGGGGGG